>JAHDVE020003677.1:0-53606 GCA_022606495.2 Halesus radiatus | reverse complement strand
AAAGAGGGTCACGCTGCAGTCACCACTAGTAGCGAGCCTTCATAGCACTTTTCCTGTATTTGCCTTCATGACGAAGCAAATAGCTGCAGGCGGGGCGGATGTCACCGCGACTCGAGCAAGTGCCAGTGTTAATAATAGCATGACTGGGACTTCAGGTCTATCCACCCCAATACCTACCCAAAATAACTTTCCCCTATAACGTACAAGTAAGTAGACTATATAGAAATTATTCGCGTTGAATTGTCGCGTACGCTGTCGATTATTATTAAATCTTTATACATAAAAATGAATGTTTGTCTGTCTGTCCTCGATTTTCTCGATAATTACTAGACCGGTTTAGCTGAAAATAGCACAGTTTGTTTTTATTAGTACCGGGAAGATTTAGAGAGTAGTTTGAATGAAGTTCAATAAGTAAAACTGTTGCTTTAACGTTTTAAAATTAGTATGAAAAACATTGAACCCGCCATGTTGTATTGAGGTTATCCCATAGATATATAACTCTGGTTAGCCACAGATTACACATTCAAAAGAAGAAGATTTGCTTGGGTAGAATATTCTCAAAATGGAAAACACAAGTAGGTGCCTACTTAAGAACTTTTTTATTTGGATATAGTTTGAAAAAATCAATGTTTAATTTTAAATAAAATATTCAAATGAGTGCTTCGTCGTCTCATTGCGTAGATACAGTAATAGTCGCCACAAGGCATTACTTTCGCTATCATATCAGTTATGGCACCCAAACGATAAGAGAGAATTCACAACTTCATAACTTTATTAAAATACAAACAAAGAAATCCCGTGCAGGGCCGCGCATACATCACCTGGTTATTTATAAAAATCATTAATCTATGTACTGTCGGTAGAGGTAACTGATACATTATATTGGAGTTAAGTGTTTATTTCCATTTAAATGCAATTATTATGGTCAGAAACATTTTAAGTCAGTAGTAATGTATTTTAGTTTGGTCAAAATCAACATTGTTTTAATGGTGAACTCCATTTAATTTGTTTTTTTTTTTAAATTGAAGAAAATAAAATTTAATAATTTTGTTATTAAATTGTGCAAACACTTTTTAAACTGTATGAAAATACGATGGAGTATTACAAAAAAATACAAAGCTATTGCTTTAAGCAAACCAAACTTCGCTTTTAATTATTTCCTTGAATGCAAATTTAGGATGCAAATGATACGCTGCATTGTTATGAAAAGTCAATGTTTATTTATAAATTTTTATGAATTTAACGCTTTTTTGTATGTTTAGCATAAACAATCTTTACCCGGTTTCACCCGGAATTTTGATTATCGTTACAATACCTATATTAATTTCGGTAACCGGAAAAACAGAACAGTGACAAATCAGAAGATGATTAAAGAATCGGTTAAGTTAGGTTTGGTTAGATTATGTATACATTCCACCAACCTACTACTAAAACAACTTTTGGACAAAGAAATTTGCAATATTTCTCTATAAAATATTTAACATCCTCCCTCTAGCGATAAAAACCATTACAAAATTAACGGACTTCAAAAGAAGTATTAAGTCATGGATTATGGACACGGGAAGGATTTAATACAGATATGGTGTCACGGTATGTTTTTTCCAAGATTTTAGAATTTTTATTCATTTATTGGGTTAAAATTTTCCACTAGTTATGTTTTAACATAATTAAGATAACTCAGTTAAAAAAAACTAAAAAAAACTTACAAAAAACTTGACCTAACTTATAATTTATAATCCATACACGAAACCATGTACAATGTGATCTTTACCCTGGTACCCCAGTAAGGTCACATTTTTTGCAACTTTTATAAAACATTATGGAATAAATACATAAATATTCGATTAGTTTAGATTAGGGTTGGTTAGGTTATGTTAGGTGTGGTAAGGGCAGGTTGGGTTGGTTAGGATAGTCACTTTTTTAATGTTCTGTTTTGTCGATGTTCTGTTTTGTCACTGTTCCGTTATGTCATTTTCGGTTTTGTCACAGTTCTGTTTTGGTACTGTTCTGCATTGTCACAGTTCTGTTTTGTTCATGTTCTATTTTGTCACTGTTCTGTTCTCTCGTGGAATCATTAATTTCATGTTTCAACTCTGGTTCGCGACAATTTACCGCCCTGACTTCGTCAGACCAGCGGGCCTTTGATCTGGCTAACTTACCCACAGCCTCCACTCGAGCACTCTTCTCTCTTCCCGTGAACCTGTTGTCCCCGAGTGGAGCAATGCGCCTAGACGAGGCACTCTTTAGGTAATGGTTACAGATTAGAGGTATGCTGTGTATATGGCTATGCAATTAAAAATAATAATAATAATATCAAAAAATGTTAGAAATTTTTTTTAGAACCTGTCTGCATATTTCGTTCGTCATAACATAGGGATATCCGTAGCGTGGCGGTTAAAATAAACAAAACATATAACGATGTAGCTTTGCTACTTTAAAAATAATTCTCTCACTTCTCATAATATAATCAAAACGTATCCGCCACATCAAACTGTTTTACAAAAAATAAACGCAGCATAAATAATCTTTGTCACAATTCAAATCTCGACATATTTTTTGACTCCCCTTTTTCGTTAAACGTTTTTAAAAACATTTCTCGTAACTTAATCAATGCGCAATCACAACTTTGCAGAGTTTAAAAATTTATGTAAATGTCATCTTTCGTTGATTGAAATAACGTTTCTTCACCTTCTTTTGCAAGTAACTAGGAAAATGGCGGCAGTACACCTTATTTTTTTAACACACTATGGGCTCTAGGTCGTTCTCTGAATAAGAAGTCGACATATCCCTGATAGAAAAAGAAAAAAGCCAAATCGCTGAAATATAAAAATGTTGACGTAATGTTTTTTAAATGTAATTAGAATTTTCATGTGATACCACACAAGAGTCCCAACTGCTCCCAACCGTCTGGAGCTAGTGAGAGTATGATATCCCCAATTGAAATATGTTCTGAGGCTGAAGGTATTGGGGAGAGGGTGGAGGATGGAGACGGAAAAAAAGGAAGGTGAGGAGTACCTGGCTATTCAGATCTGGTCACCAAACACGGCTAAAGCCATTTCAAGCAACATTTCGATTCTGAATAGTGGTCTTTCTCTAGGGCGATACTGAAAGTTTCTGCTACTCTGGAACATGCTGCAAATATACTACATATTATTTTTAATTAGTAAATTGAGAAAAAATACAAATGAATTAAATAAAATTTAGTTGCTCACGCCGGGATTTGAGCCCGCGACTTGCGGATTCGAAGGTTAATATAAGCGAATATAACTGGGCTAAATGGTTATTACGATATTAGTCAACCTTACTTTGACAGTCCAGGTGCCTGATTCCTGTTCTTTTTAAGGATAAGGCATTGTTCTTATCCTTAGGGATAAAGTATAATTAGGAGTAATAATTAGGAGTATGGCTACTATCCGTGGCTCTATCCTTCCGACTTTCTCTTAGGTATGCTCGGAATGAATGATCTGCGAGTTAGAAGGGATGTACTCGTACATATTGTTACACATTTCTTCAGACTGATTTGCGGATGGTTCGAAAACTCAACTATCAGGGAGAGCATTCATTTTATGTTCCCGATGGTTATCTCCGTCACCGATAACATAAACGCCATAGACTGTTTATCTCCCCGCCTGCAGGACCAACTTTCCAATGGTCATGCCGGTGGGGAGGGCAATCTTCCCGTTAAATAGAATCACTTCGGATATCGACATATTTAGCATCAATGAAGCTGCATTTAAACATGAAGCTTTGTTGCTACCTGTATAATACCAGTATGTCTTCTTTTTTTATAATATTCATTATTTTTTATAAGTAAATATTTTGGATGTAGTACATCCTGTATTATCTTTAAAAATGCCTTAAAATGTAAATTTTGTAAGTTTTTTAAAAGGAATAAATAATTGAATTGAATTGAATTGAAAAATACATTTTGCTTAACTGCGATTCCGATTACATGTCAATGACAATACAACATTTTTTGCATTTTGCATTCTTATTTATATATTCGCTAATAAAATATATATATATATGTATCGCAAGGCAACCAAAGTTATCAAATGATTATGAAAATTCAATTTTTAATTATTAATTATTTTTATTGAGATCACATTAATCATTCTAGAAAATAATATTAACATAACTTAAATAAAACATGAAAACGGAAGAAAACGAAAGAGAATAAAAAAGATTTCAGTCGCATCTGGGAATCGAACCAAGGACCTCTGCCTATCCGGGGCAACCGCTTAACCAACTTAGATAATGAGACGAGTTCAATTAATGCCATCTTCATCGATCTTAAATATGTTGGTACAATACTCAAATAAATTTTATTCTTTTGGCAAATGTATTTGTAACACGCGCGCGTGTCAACTGAAAAAATAAATAATATCCTGTCACCGCGATAAATATTTTCGGTTTTCAAAGTCATTACTGTACTTATTTACAGGAAAACCTCGTTTTTTATTGTAGAGGGCATTTATTCAACCTTATGGAAAACATTGTAAAAATTTCGTATATCTTTTTTTTTCTAACATATGACCCTGAAAAAATAATTTCTCTAAATATGTAAAACTATTCTGGGGAAAAAATTTACGATATAAATTATCTAATGAGATGGTACCATTTACGAATCACTTTACAAAAAACAATGCACACATGTGCACATATATACATATATGTACGCATATATACATATATGTACGCATATGTACATATATGTACACACACACACACACACACACACACATCGTTATGTATGTATACATATACACACACATCCACATGAACGTACAAATGCACATACTCATATATACCCACACACCTAAACAATATATACAGTATATACATACATACATATCTGAATACGAGAAATAGTCTACTAACACGATCACAATCACTCATTAAAATTGTATTTACAATAGTTATTGCCTTTATTTAAATTGTTAAATTATTGAAGATTTTAGGAGCAAGGAAATTAAACTGTGACTGTGCCATTGATGTTTTTGTTGCTGGAATGAACTCACGACGTCTGGGTGGGACTCAGACGCGGTGCCAACTCAGCCACTGACCGGTCCAAATGATATTAATTATTTATCGAGATAATACACGAAAATAAATATAATAAAAAAAATGGTCGACCGGGATTCAAAATAGAAATTTTCCCTTGTCTGGTTAGTGGACGTTTTGACCAATACCATCGAACCGAATATTAATTCGTCTTACCCGCGCTTGACCTAGCCTGTACCAAACCCAGCAATAATCATTTCCGTTTCTTCGTGTTCAACATCCGTGTGATGGCAGGTTGGGAACTTTAAGTTGGGCTTTAGATTCACGGCTCTCTTCAGCCTAGATTTGATAAGACGTAAATAGAATTATTATATTATAGCGTCAATGGATTACTGATATTCTATCTTTTCCACATTGAATTAATTAGGGAATCAACTTCATACAGTTATGAAGTTTCCAGTGACATGTGAAAGATTTTTTGTGATTGATTTTGCTTTTTGTTCTACATTTTTAAGAAATATCAAATAAGACCAAAATGCCATCTACATTTTTTGCTACTAATAAGCTCTAGAATGACTGGATAAAGTTTGTCGGATACGTCCTGATGCCCTCTGTATATAATCACATACACACATATAAATACTCGTATATAGATATGTTCAACTATTATTTAATGTTGCTTAACTCCCACAGATTTGACTTTTACATTTTTGGTCTTGAAAAAATTGATAAACCTTTTTTTCCCACCCTTTCGACATAACGTATTTTTCTTCTCATATGTAGAAGCAAAAGTAAAAGCAGCGGAGGGATTTTAAAATCTTAAAATCTAACACAGTCCCAGAAAAGCCCGGAACTGATTTCGATTGACATAAGTGCACCTGATGTTCCGAATCCAGAGAGCACGCGCCTTGTCAGCCCGGCTCTAATTTAGTGCCATGGGCTGAGTACCATCGGTACTCCGCTCCTACTCTGGTACTGGTCTGGTACTACTCTGGTGCCACGGCTCAGGTAGGTACTGCTGCCTATTGTCACGTCTGCAGGGGTGAGGACGCGGCGGGCGGGACTGTACTTTTCACCCTTCAAGCTGCCAGGACTGAAACGACTTCAAATGAAAAATACTACAATGAGCTGGATTAAAGTTACCACTCCAAAAATAAACCAAAATATTATGTTTCAACGTAATCGTGAAGAACATCTTCGGCATTCCTTTAGTTTGTCGAATTTGGTGGTTTAGGGACCATAGGGACTTTAAATAATATATCATTTGATACCGCTAAAAGTCCCAACTCTCCACAGGAGTTGGAAAATGGGATCCTAAATCCGGGGAATAATATGAGGTTGAATGATGAGAGGATAGGATAAAGAAAGGTCTCGTGGGTAGTCAGATATTCTAACTAAACAAAGGTATAACTACTAAAATCCACTACCATAACCGAATCAAGATATACCACTTCGAAACACAGTGTATGTAGAAAATTTCTGGGTACAAATTGGTTCAGTCAAATTTACGTAGATAAATTGGGTAAGCAAAAGGGATGGATAGGTTGACACAACTGACACAACCTATACAAAAACATATCCTAAACGTCTTCTTGTCCGAGTGATATATTATTGTTTTTAATAATTGACATTTTATACTATTTTCAGCTATCCTATTTATTTAAAAAAATACATATAATTAAACCACATCCACGCCTCAGAGATTTCATTTTTATTAATTCTGTCAAACGCGTTTTTTTGTCGATTCCTACCCACTGTCCTGCACCTGCAATAATTGGCATCATACAGGAAGACAATTTTTTCTAATATAGAAAAAAAACTGTGTTCTCTAATGCGACCCTGAATGAAAGAGGCGCCTTCCTCTGGCCTTCCTCCACCCCTCCCTTCTTCCCGCATTGTTTGGCCCCCTGCGAAGGCTTCCCGACAAAGAGGCCCTTCCATCTCGTTGTTGCGATTTTTTAATATCTCAAGTTAAAAAGGGCGGGAGAAATCACGACATGTCGCCTGTCCCACGTGACTGACTGGAGACAGAAATAATTAATTTTCACAACAGAGTTTGGCGCTCTGTCGACAAATATTTGGTTCATTTTAATCTCGTTTGTTGCACAGTGGCAATTCAGAAAAGCGCAAGATTTAAAATAAATAAAAATAATTAAAAAAAAAACATTACATTGGTGTATCCTGTTTTCAAAATTACATTTGATTTATTGAATTATGCCCTCTAACAATAATTACATTCGATGATTTTTTAACAGTTTTCTGTGTTTATTTATTTAATTACTGTTCGCGGTGCGGTGGAAATTAAACGCACGTACCACGAATCAAAGTGAAATGCGACATTTTTTACCGATTATTTTCCCTTTAGAAAGCAGGTATTTAAACAAACTGCGTACGCCATTATTGCAATTCATTTTTTTTCACATTAATCAAATGTAATATATATATTTTTAAAAACGTTTATTGCAGTGAGGAATGGAACTGGCAAAGGAAGGATGAAAGTACACTGAATGCTGTAGAAATGAGATCTCTGAGGTGAATGTATGCTACCATGTATGATCGTGTGAAAAATGTTTTTATTTTTTATGAATTTGACAAAAAAATATAATTCAAAAAGTCCCGATAAAGTAGTTTTTTGCAGTTTGTCTAACGGAGCTTGTTATTCAAAACATTATCCTAAATTTACAGTTAAGATTACAATATATATCTATATAGATATTAAACTCAAGGGATAAATATTTCTCAAAAATATTTCCTAATTATCTAATACAAATAGTTTCTTTCAGCTAGCCAAGTTTTCAATATATTTTTATTAACTGTTTAGTTTTAATATATTTTTTATTTATTTCAACGGGTAACATATTTAAACAACTAGAAATCATGTGATCTAAAGGTCTTCGCTCATATTTGTTTGTATGCTTAGGAACCATTAATCCTTCATTAAATTAAGACGAGTATTGTAAGTGTGCTCTAGTCTATTTGTATTATATATAGGGTTATTAATGCGTTGAAATATAATTTTGTACCACAGAATTGCTCTTACTGAAAGAATTTTGAGACTGATAAAAGTATGGAATATTATTAGTTTGTTCGTATAAACTTTTATGAGCTAATAATTTAACCAACGAATTTTGCACTGATTGAACATGATTGATGTTTGTTTTACAGGATGAGATTTGTAAAGAATGCAAAGCTGATGTAAGCGTAACGAGTAAGATTAAGAAAGGGTTGCTTATATTGTTTGGGCATGTAGAGTGAATGAACGAAGAAAGAAGTTTAAAAAGAATATATGACGCGAATGTGACATGGCACGATCAAGTGAATCAAAATTTATCTATATTAAATTCTTGATGTACTTTTATTTCTATACTTACCACTACTATCGCTACATGGCACTGCTCCCCAACTCAAACACGAGAAATCTTTCTCTATTGAGTTGGGCACTTTTTGTTAAATAAATTTATACTTTTTTAGTAATTAGCTATTCAGATATATCTGTACTATTAAATATTTTACATGTATTTATACAAAAAATAAAATACTTGAGTCAGGCCACGTCAGAAATCGGAATAACAGAGGATAATGTTTGAGACGTCGAATGAATGTGAATGTAGCAAGAAGTGATCACGATCGAGTTATTTGGCGGTCCGTCCTCTCTGCCTACCCCTGCGGTGAAACGGCGTTATGGTTAGTTAGTTAGTTAGTTGTAGAACATAAATAATGTCATGTCTTTTTATTATTTACAGATTGCTACATAGAATGTAGAAATAAAGCAAGACAGAACATGCGTTATGTAAAAGCAATAAAGGTAACAGATAAAACAATTATGGACAAAACTTGAAAAAACCAGTAACGTATTAAAAACTCAATATTTTACACTTTGATTTCAATTCAGAATTTATTGAAGATAATTTACTCTCCAGATCTAATTAACATTATGTAGATTTTACATGTTATTCTTTATCACATATCCTTTAAGTGGTAAAAGCACTCTACGATTTCGGGGAAGTGATTTTTTTTCCCTATAAATGGTGCTTTAGATTCATGAAAATAAGGTACAATAAGTTGTACACAGGGTAAAAAGTTTTGAATTCTTATTCTGAGAACGATATATGTGCGGAGATTGACGAGATTGACGAGCGCTGCATCCAGTTTATGACCGATCCCCGACTGATACGACGCTGCAAAAAAGACAGGATGTCCTTTAAATCAGCCAGAAAGCCAGAAGAGGAGAAATACGTTATAGCAGAATTAAATTTTATTGTATGCAGCCATCGCAGACTAGAGTTAAATTACATTTTTTCATCGAAAAATGCAATTTGAAATTAAAAACGCATATTCATGATTGTACGGATTTAAAATATCATATATTATTTATAAATTTTAAATTTAATTTTTTTTTTTTTAAATTAACTTATTGTTCAAACTTGCTCCATTTTTTACAAAAAATGTATTTTTTACATTATGTATATACTGTTTGAGATAAAGATACAGAAATGGAAACTTTTTAGTTTTTTGTTCCGGATAAAAAATGGGGAGAAATATTTTCGGCCATGGTATTTGTGAGAAGAGGTTTACTTTAGTGAGCTCTGTTGGTACGAATTTGCATAAGGAAACTGTTATAAAAATAGTAATATGGCACAAAATATGTATAATAAAGGTTTTTAATTAGATTTTGTTTTAAATTAGGCTGTTTTTCGAACGCTAGAGTGGCAGTACTCCTTAATGCATCAATAACGATTCGTAGCTCTGTGATCCCCACCATCCATGTGTCGCGGGTACAATCTCATGCTAGCTATGTTCTCCGTCATTGGACAAGCAAAATTTTCTGTTTACGGAGATGGAAGTAGGAGGCATTCAAATGTCGTTAGATGGTCGTCTTTATATTAAAAAAAATATATTAAAAAACATATTATAGTAATTCATTCAATCTGATAATTAATCAGTAGATTCTAATCTACAGCAATCTCACTTATCTCAAAGCAACATCATTCCGTAGAGTGTAAATAGAGTAATTCCAAGCGGGTAAACAATTCCCTAAAGTATCCTGTCAACTTTATGCCGAACAATGGAATAGTCAGTGCGAGGAATTTATGTGTTTTGCGATCTTTCGCTCACGGAAAGCTCTTCAAAGCTTCCACGTTAATAGGAATACACTAAAAACTTTTACATGAATTGAGCCTTTGTCTGAGGATGATCTTATGTAAGTTTTTAGTTAATTAGAAAGCACCCACAGTACCTGCTTTTACTAAGTTAAATAATAATATGTTCTAGAATTTCAGAATGTTCAATTACAAATAATAGTCTTAAATGCCTGGAGCCAGTGGAACTACTGTGGGCCGGTTTATCAGTACAGGATAATAAGTACGTAAATCTTTGTTCAAAATTAAGCTTCCTAATTTGGCCGCTTAAGCCGATAATTGGAACTAGTTCCGGCGCTGGGACCACTACCAGCTACAAAATAATTGCTTACAATAATAAGTACGGACTTCGATCATTCATCCAGTAATGAAGATTGTCTATGATATTAATTGATAAATGATGATTTTCAATCTAAACCAGTCTAAAAAGAACTTTTAAATGTTTCAACGTGAAAACATAGTTTGTTTTCAACGGTTAGTTCAACATAATTTCATGAATAATGCACTGATCCCAGCAAAACAAATATATTTCCAATAGGTTCTTCACATATGGAATCATGCTGATTGGTGTGTGGGACTTTATCAAAATAATCATCGCGTTGACATGACAGCATGGGTGTGCAAACAAACTCGCAAACAGTACTTGTAACCAGTTCCGGCACTAGTACGTTCTATACTGACAAATACCATCTGTCAAATTTGACATTTACGTAAATAATTGCATAAGTTAATCTCGCAAACATTTTCTTAAATTACCTACTTTTATAAGTGCGAACTTCAATGATTCATTGAGCGATAAGGAATGTCGATGAGATTAATCGATAAAGGATGATTTTCAATCTCTAGCAGCCTCAACGAGGATTTAAAGATGCAATGTGAGAACATAATTTCATGAATAATGCACAGATTCCAGCATAACAAATGCTATTTACAATTAGGTTCCTCGCATATGGAACCATGCGGGTTTGTGTGGAGGACTTTATAAAAATCAACACTTTAATAAAACCCACGTAAAAATAAATGGCGTTTCGTATGTCGCGATGATATTTTTGATTTTGCAAAGAAAAAAGAAATACGTCCCTCTTTTAAACCCGTAAACAAAACGTGTAATATTGGTGATTTCTATATTATCTATGCTTACGATCTATATACGGATTTTTGTTAAGCTCGTCATAAAACCTTTATTCTGTACTGATAAACCGGCCCTACGTTGGTTCAAATAATGAAGAATGTCGTGAGGTAAAAGTTGGTGGAGGACCGAGTTAAGAAAGAGTTTGGTTGAGAACTACCCGGCTATTAAGATTTGAAGATCAAAACACATACATTCAATACGTTATTTTTTTGTGTTTAATTCGTGAACTCCTTTCAATTTTTCGATAAAAACTCGATAGAACTAGTTGGTAAAATAAATAAAAAAATTGGTCTTCCCCATAACTGTCAATTTATTTCTTTAGACGTAAAATAAATCCTCATTTAGCAACATTCCCTTTAAAGAATGCCTTGTAATATTTGAAAATATATTTAAAAATATAAAATCAACATTTTGATAAGAAAATAGTTATTCCAAATCATAAAAGTTTAGGTAGAAACTGATTAGTTTCTTTTCAATAATACCTACTATCAACAAAATGATGGTAGTCCCGTTGGATTACGTCGGTTCTATGGCAATTGTCCCACGGACAGTTTATCCCCCGGACAGTTGATTCCTCGGATAGTTGATTATGTTAAGTATCATTTCTGCTGTACGTCCTTTTAAAGTATGCACAATGCGGCCGTATAACCATAGTTGATATTTGCACGCGTCTTTAGCGGTAATCCACTACATAAAATGATTTTACCAACAATAATGCCGAGTTTCTGGAGTATACAATGAGGATATACGGCTGAATAACAAAATACGACACGCTTATATATGCAGTCGGCTTAGGGAAAATACGCTATATGTTCCTACTACTGTTCCTACTTCCTTATGTAGCGGATTTCCACTGAAGACATCTGCAGATATAAGTATATCGACTTTCACAAATTAATTAGAGTATTTTAGACAAACGTTAATTCAATTTGCAATATTAGTACTCATATTATTATAGTTAGCATGATAAATTATTAATTTTAAAATTAAGTTATTGTTTTATGAATAGGTATGAGATTATGGGGTTAGGATTTTTGATCCATTCAATTGACATAAAAAAAAATAAAACCTTCACAAAGTCTTATTAAACTACTGCCTTTATTAATAACAGACTGTTCGAAACGGGGTCACTTTAATGCCTCTGAAGGCCAATAAATTGATCTCCATATCACAGCTTTGAGGGTTTAATTTGTCGTCAGTTCTCCCCCAGAATGAGAGCTGCGTCGAACGGAAATCCACTCCCAATCTGGTATCAAATGGTCTGAAAGCTGTGGAAAAATATTAAAATTGGAATGGGGATGTCGGAAATGAGGAAATTTGAAAATGTCTGTGGGGGACGTGTTTGTGACGAGAATCGAAGAAAGGGAATGTTTTGGTAGAAAATAATAAAGATTTTTGGAAGACTTTTTGCCGTTGATTAAACAGATTCCTACCTTTTTCTAACGCTTGTGATGGGCACCATATAAGAATTTAGGTTATCAATGTTTAAACCTCGATATTTTGATGTGTAAAAGCAATTGCTCGACTTCGTTGAAGTATGTTAATAGGGGGTTATGACTAAAATAATAAGTTTTTTTTAACAACACGATCTTCGTCGCATTTCTTTAAAAAAGAATGACAAACATTCCCCGTGTTACGAATAACCCGACAACACCTGAAAATCTCCTATTACCATCGCATTCAGCGGAAAATGTGGCTTGTATCGTTGTGCCGTGACGGAGGACTTGGAAGGAGCTAAGGAATTGAACTCACGACGCCTGGATGGAACCGGTGGCGAGATGCCAACTCGCCCACTGACCGGTCACACTTTTGGTATGCTATGTATCTATGTACGTGCTAGAGTGTTAAGATTGAAAAATATAACATTATTGATGTTGTAGCAAAAAACTGTTTATTTTTTTAAATCAATTTTTTGTAAGAAGATCTTTCAACAAACCAAACCGCCAAAACTGAAAATTCCTTTTTACATTTTCAGGTTTTAAGTACAGTTTTTGAAAGAAAAAAATCGTTTTCGTCTACAACATCACAGAATTTTTTTCAATGTTAGTAACACTCTGGAAAACTTAATAAATCACGAGCCGCGACTGTACATTACCATATTTATACAGATTTTAAGAGATTTGAGGCAAAAATACCCATTCAAAATGAATGATATATTTTTTAAAATTAAAAGTGTAGTAAATATCTAGTACGCATGAAAAGTACTTATTTATGTTTTTAAATTATGAATTATGATGAAAAATTATAATTTTAAAGGTTTATCGCATTTTTTATTTTAAATAAATAAAAATAAAAATACAAAAAAAAACATTTAAAGAAAAAAAAATTTTTGGTCGATATTTTAAATTATGTACGGCAAATTTGTTTTCCAACGTAAATTGGTCGTTTTTAATTTAATTTATATTCCACCACAATGCTTATTTTAAGATATTTTAATTTTTTATTTATTTTATATTTCATTATATTTTCAAAGCAAAGGGGGTAAAACTTATTTTTAAATCACCGTTAGTCCCCAAATAATTGTTGAAAGTGCCTTTAAAATCGTGAAAAATCAATTCCTTTAATGTCCTATATTTCATAATGTAAAACAAAAATACAAAAATTACTTCTAATCCGTACTAGATATTTACTATACTTTTTGATTAAAAAAAGATCATTAGGTTTAGGTGAGTATTTTGGCATCAAATCCAAAATTAAGTTTTGTATGAAACAGGCCGCGCAGCAGTTCATCTTAAATACCTTTTAACCCGAAATTTTCAAAAGTCGCCATTATTTTGAGAGTCAATATTATATCAGAGAGTGTGTATTCTATATTTTATTTGAGTATAAACCACGGTTAAATATTTGTGTAATATAAAAAAATAATATCTGTGTTTATTTAATGTTTTAAGTTTTTCTATTTTTCATGTCATTCGCATGCTTAGATTTTGTTACTATTTGAAATGATTTAGGTTTTTCGAAAAAAACTTCTTATTTCCTTGAAATAGCTATATCTGAGCGGAATATATCACCAGGAAATTTCATACTTTTATTTATTACTACTACGTCATGTAATATTCATAATAATAATTGTTAATTTCAGTTGCGTATTTTTGACTCACTGACATGAACATTTAAGATATAATAAAATAATTTATTGTTATCTAAGGGTGTAAATAATCTAATATGAAGCAGGTATAAATAACGAAAGAACAAAAAAATATTTTATGAAATTTTGTACAAGAGATGGTCGATATTCCTGCCTCAGTTACTTGGAACCGGTTCCTTCGCTGTCACTGGAACCGATAGGGAATACTTCTTACGGGAAAAGGTTATTTTTGCAACCGGTTCCCCTCGGAAAATTTATCAAGAACGAAAATATGTTAAAATATTTGTAAAATCGACTCAAAATATTGAGAAATTTTGGACATAAATTCTCCAGCGACCCCCTCCCCCAATGATTTTTTCTTTTTGAGGTACCGGTTCCAAAAGTAACTAAATAAAGGATCTCATAAGTAGAACCGCAGTGACAACCCATTTCCGGTATCAACCATCTCTATTTTGTACATGGTTTTCATTATCGTTATATTGCTAAAATAAAAATAAAAAATTTAAAAAATCAAGAAAGACAAACATTCCAGGGTTACGAATAGCCAGGCAATATTTTAAAATCTCCTATTGCCATAACAGAAAGCGGTAAATGTTGCTTGTGACGTGATGGAGGACTTAGCCAGCCGAGGAATTGAACTAACGACGCCTGGGTGAGACTATTCAGCCACCGACCGGTCGTCATATCTATACTAATAACGATGTGATGTATATAGATTTAGTGATTTATCTAGGTAAGGCGTAGTTATAAATATAATAGGATTCACACTGTCATAGAAATGTTTTTACTATGACAACTCAAAGCGTTTTATTTACTTGAATCTTCATAGTTATCTATTTTGCCGGTATTATTTACATTGTGTGGAGATGAGACTGAATGATAAGGTAATGGACGGTCTAAGCATAGACGAAACATGGGACCACATAAAAGTGAGCCTCTGTGAATCTGCTAGAGAGGTATGTGGAATAAAGAAAGGTGATGCATGGTGGGATGATGAGATTAAAGCACTGGTCTCAGAGAAGAAGAAAGCGTGGTTATTTCTGATAGCGACTGGCAGTGCTTCTAGTGAAGAGAGGGATAGAGCGAAAGAAGTTTACAAGGGATGCAAGAAAAGAGTACGTGATGGAGTGAAAGAACGAAAGAAACGCCTGGAAGAGGAAGAGGGGACAAACCACTTCCAAGAAAATATTAAACTATTTTGGAAGGAGGTCAAAAGGTCACGGAATGGTCCAGAAAGTGGATGTGTGAAAGTGATAAAATCGAAAGATGGAAAAATGCTGACGAATGAGAAAGAAATAAAAGAGAGATGGATGAAATACTTTGAAGAGGTCTTCGAAAGCAACCCGAGTGATAGAGATTCCAGTGGCGAGTCAGGTATGAATGACGATGGAGTGAATGTTCCCAAAATTAGCATGGATGAAATTAAAAGATCAATTAGATGTATGAAGAATGGTAAGGCTGCTGGTTTCGACAATATTGCTGCTGAATACTTTAAAGGAAATAGCCGTATAACTCTCACCTGGTTATGCAAACTTTTTAACCAGTGTTTAGAGGAGGGTTACACCCCATTAGATTGGAGAAGGGCTGTGATCATGCCTCTATACAAAGGTAAAGGATCACGTATGGAATGTGGAAATCACAGGGCTGTTAGCCTGCTAAGTTCAGTTGGAAAGCTGTATGGTAGGATATTGATTGAAAGGGCACAAATGAAAACAAAGGATAAAATATGGGATGTGCAAGGCGCATTTATGAGTGGAAGGGGGTGCATGGATCAGATTTTCTCATTGCGTATGCTCACAGAGAAGTTTCTGGCAAAAAAACAGAAACTTTTCTGTGCTTTTGTAGATCTACAAAAAGCATACGACAGAGTTGACAGAAAAAGTTATGGAAGGTGTTGTCTAAGTATGGTGTGAATACAAATCTTATACAGGCAATCGCATCGCTGTACGAGGGAAGCGTTGCATGTGTTAGGGCAAACGGTGATTTTACGGGGTGGTTTGACATCACAAAAGGTGTTAAGCAAGGCTGCGTAATGTCACTGTGGTTATTCAATCTATACATGGATAATTGTATGCAAGAATTGAAAGAGGTGGGCTTGGGCGCAAAAATGAGTAGTCTGCAAGTGTGTTGCCTGTTGTATGCCGATGATGCAGTGCTGATTGCTAACAGTATGGAAGATCTACAGTCCCTCGTATCTAGGATGAACGAAGCATGTATGAAGAATGAGCTAATGATGAATGTAAATAAGTCCAAAGTCATGGTGTTTGAAAGAGAGAGTACGAAAACAGTATGCAATATAGTTGTGAATGATGAATACTGGGAGCAGGTTGATGAGTTTGTGTATTTGGGAAGTATGTTTACGAGAGATGGAAAGACTGATAGGGATATTGAAAGAAGGGTGAATGCAGGAAACTCCATTAACGGAGGACTGAACGCGGTTGGCGCAAACAAAAAGTTGTCCATGGAAGCGAAGCTAGCAGTCCACAATGGAGTGCTGATACCAACCTTGATGTATGGCAGTGAGGCATGGAACTGGCAGAGGAAGGATTAAAGTAGACTGAATGCTGTAGAAATGAGATATCTGAGACGAATGTGTGGTAAAACCATGTATGATCGTGTGAGAAATGTTGAGATTCGTAAAGAATGGAAGGCTGATGTAAGCGTAGTGAGAAAGATTAAGAAAGGGACGCTTAGATGGTTTGGGCATGTAGAGCGAATGAATGAAGAAAGGAGTGTAAGGAGAATATATGACGAATGTGAATGGAAGAAGAAGCCGGGGACGTCCAAGAAAGACGTGGCACGATCAAGTGAATCAAATACTTGAGTCGGGCCATGTCAGAAGTCGGAATAACAAAAGAGAATGTATGAGACGTATGAAAGTGAATGAAGCAAGAAGTGTATGCCAAGATCGAGTTGTTTGGCGGTCCGTCCTCTCTGCCTACCCCTGCGGGGAAACGGCGTGATGGTTAGTTAGTTAGTTAGTTAGTTAGTTATTTACATTTGTCTTAAGAAAAATCTCAAATCTTATCACATCACCGCAAATGATACCTACAGCTGCCCATGAGATCTCTGATACCCAGACATCGTAAATCACAATGTTTGACTGAATTAGAAATACCATGTCGAGGTTAGAATGATACAAGTTTGCGAGTGCGTGTGAATGTTCACGAAACAAGATGCGTCTACCAGAACAGTGGCGTACTAGCAAATACCGCATTATAAAGCCTAGTTCAGCATTAAAAATGGCCCTGAACATTAGTTTGTAGTTTGCTAACTCAAGCAAAACTATACATGATTTACCTGTAAATTCTATACGGGTAGTAAACAATGTAAAAGGTTTCCCGAAGTGACAAATATCCTCACACCGTAATCTTATAAATTCTATGAAATACATATTAAAATGTCTATAAAAGGTACAGTTTGGAAACCAGAATAGGCATTTTCTAACGTTTTACCTAAAATTTCAGTATCTACGTATTTCATAAAGAACTAGTTTACATTTTAATTCACTAGAAACCATATATATCTTCCTAACTACCCATGTAGAATTTACAGATAAATAATTAGTAGTCTTCATGCATTAGTTGACTACAAATTGTGTATTTTTGAGTACTAATCGTTAGGAAAATTTGGATGATTCTTAATATGTTGGAATACAAAGGGGGAAGTACTAGGAAATGTTTCTTGAATCAGAAAATTGCTAGCTAAACTTACATACGTTATGTTTCACGGTTATGAGGTTTATACCGCCAAACTCTTGGGGGTGATTGATAATATTCCATGATAATATAAGGAAATATAGTTATTTCAACTTTGGAATGACTTATTGAAGTTTATAAACCTCATTGTAACACGCATATTTTGAATTTTTGTAAAAAAATATATATTTGATATTCACACTTTTATTTCTTCGTATTCCAACTGAATAAGTTAGTTCAAACAAATACATTTAAAGCTATTTTTCATATTTTAAAAAAAAAATCTCTATTTTTATGCCTCTTTCACGATTTTCACGATGGAAAAACAGGCATTTGAAAAATAAAAGGTCTATTTCTCCAAGTCTCATTTAAGTTAACAAAAATATCCTCCATTAAATCAGTACTAAATTTAAATCGCATTTCTTCTCGCTATCCGGAACATAAATGTTAATTAAAAGGAGATTTAACTATCCGACACTCAAAGCGGTCAATATCCTGTAATTAGGGGATTCATGTTATTTTTTCTCTTAAATATTTAAAATGCGAATAGCTCCGTCCAGACCATGAGAGGCGTGCGACTCATGGCCTTGACAAGTGCGAATATGTATCAAGTAATATTTTAACATTAATGCAAAGGTTTGAAAGATTATTATTGTCACAATTGATTTCGTTGCCCTTTTGATGACTTGACTTCGAGGAAATGGCGCATGATTTTTAATTATCTCTTTGAATTGATTTCAAAGAATTTCTAATAATATTTTGATTTTAGAGATAAACCGCAAATACCAAATAATCAAAATACAGCTTTTTACGTCGTGAAGAATTTTTAGAATGAAATTGATGTTACAGCTTGGAAACTTTTACGAAAATTTGAACTGAATATTAATACAAAACCTACAAAGTCACTGAAAATGTTTTTGGTTTCACAAATATAGATAGAGACCTTTTAACAATCATCTAGAGAATGTAAATATCAATTAGATGATTTTTTAATTTAACCGTATTTTAAACCATATTATTCAGACAATTTTATTCCGATACGGCGCGAAACCCAAAAATATAATTGATGGAAATGAGATGATTGGCAAACTCTCTGTATTCAATATGTTTTACATCTCGGCATGTCGAAGATTAACTATCCGTAGCCGGTGAGACTATAGCATGTCCCATATTGGAGAATGTTAAGAGGGTTAAGCAGTGGTGGCTGAAAGAAAGGGTAGAAGATAGATGCAGAATGGGATGATCTGGCTATTCAGATCTGGCCACGAAACAGTAAGGTGGCCAAGAAGAAGCTGGAATCACGGTTCTAGAGCTGGAATCCCTACGAAACAGGACAGTGCTAAATATGCACAGCTGGAAAAAATAATACATTGGATTTTGACTCTTTTGTAAGAAAAAAAGCAAAAGAAAAAACAGAAGTAAAAAAAGTGTTGGAACACGAAATTTTGCTTGTTGCCTCAGTAGAAATTTTTATTTGTTTTGTAAACATCCGAAGTCAACTGGACTATGAAATCCCTTATTAGAGTAAAATTGTGTGTCCTGAAGAAAGCGCAAAGGGGAAGATGAGTAAGAGGAATACCTTGATATCCAGTTGCCCGGGCGGCTGAGCGTGGTGCTGCCTACCCAGAGCCGAAGGTTTGGTGTAGGAGGGGATTCGGCCCCTCACGGAGCAGGCGAAGAAGGCTGACTCTCCCTGGTAGACTGTCAGGTCCTGGGGCTCTGCGTCAAATGTAGGGAGACCTAGAAGTTCAATACAGACATATTGAATATAGAATCTCAGAAAAATTATTGTTATTTTATTTAATACTAGCTGAAGTACCAGGCGTTGCCCGGGGTCATGAATGGTTTTGAGTAAAGTTTTGAGGTTGTAATGTGACCCTACCTCCACCATTACTCCTACTACCCTATCCCCAACGCCTACCCCTACCCAGTAATATAAATTTTATTTTGAACGTTAGTTTTGCAAAATTTCACGAAGTAAAACAAAAAATAAATATTATATAAATTCGTAGAATAGACGTAATATAAGAATAGGAAGTAATATTTGTACAGCGCCCCTGAGGTGATTTCTCACAAAAGCGGCGCTATAGAAATGGTCCAATTATTATTATTATTATTATTACCAAAGGTCAGTTTTAAGAGTGGGAAAGGGGAATGGGGATATTTTTTTCTTAATCTCATGTAGACAGTGACCATCCCCTTGTTTAGAAAGTAAAATATGCAAAATTTCATCAATCTTGGAATAAATCTATAGATTTGTATACAAAAACACACCCCCCGCCCGGGACACTCTTCTTCATATAATAGAGGAGAGAGAAGAAGAAGATTCTAATGCGTAAAACTGTTTTGAAAACATTTTACGCATTAGAATTTTGAAGTTTGGTCTTGTTTCAATATTAAAAAAAAATTAAGAATAGTAACCACAATATAATACATTTGTTGAACATGTTTTCAAGTTTTTGTCATGGTACGCTAATTGCGATAACGCGTTCGAAACGTTATTGATTTGTATATTAGTTTTCTATCCATGCAAATTTAAACAACGATATCTGTGAATTTACACGATAAGGAGAATTTTTTCGCAGGCAATACAATTAGTTCAAGAATGTGGGTTAGTAAAGGAATGCGCCTATTCACAAAAGTGAGACAAATAATTGTCATTGTTGCACCTAACCAACCTTTATTACAATTTAATATTAATGGAATAGAAATTTTTTCTGTAAGTCGGTGAATTATTGTCAATTGGACTATTAGGTTTAGCCATGTAATTCTGGTGTCGTCATAAAAAAACAGGTCTGATTCATTCCGGTCTGTT
Source organism: Halesus radiatus (assembly GCA_022606495.2). NCBI lineage: Eukaryota > Metazoa > Arthropoda > Insecta > Trichoptera > Limnephilidae > Halesus > Halesus radiatus. Next base: position 32,731 of record JAHDVE020003677.1, on the reverse strand, counting down.
TAATTTAATCACACCAATTTAGAAAACCATAGGCAGGTTACACGAAGAAAGAACGGGAAGTCATTATGGCTATAAAGTGCACGAAACTCGAATGCTACAAACTGAACTATAAATGCACACTATTACATAACAGTGATGCGTAATTCTGCAGTAATGTGTTATTCCACTAAATCTAAAACTCAGATATGAGGCAGGAATAATTTAGGTGATTAATACTTGTAAACTGACTTAGCAATAATGGAGGACTTATACACATCAACATAATTCATATTATTAGGGATATGGAAGTTTCAAGCATGAGCATGAGGGAATCGAACTCGCAACCTTCAGAATGAAATTTAAATGCGTTAGCCACATATGTCACCAGTTCATAAGCTAACAGTTTGCGGTACTAGCAAGATCCTCAGCGCCTATACAAAAGGTATGCCTATACAAAAGGTATGCCTATACAAAAGGTATGCCTATACAAAAGTATGCCTATATAAAAGGTATGCCTATACAAAAGGTATGCCTATACAAAAGGTATGTCTACGGAGTGGAGGTCTAAATAATAATTTCTTCGAAAGATGTGTAATGATTTCGTGGCGTCATTATTAATGTAATAAATAAGAATTTCTTTGTTTAGACCACTGTTTTTAATATATAAATATCTACATGAAAGCAAAGCTTACCTCATCAGGATAAACAATATACTAAAATAATGACAAGTATAGACAAATTATAAGGAAATACCGAAGCTACAAACATAAACAAAAAATTAACAACACGTGACGAAATATTCAAGTAATTAATAAAAATGTTAAAATAATTAAAAAAAATTATAATAAAATATTCATTAACATAAATAAAATATTTCCATATTTTTATCTTTTTTTTTTTTTTTTTAGATTGATGTTTTAAATAAATCGGACGTGTATGAATTAATTTGTAATGCTTGGCAATTTTTTACATAAATTTAATGTTTAATGTTTTATAATTTTTTTTTAGTTTCTCAATAATTTTTACATTTTTAATTATTTACTAGGCTACTATCATCACTTACTGTAAATTTTTGGTTTATGTTTTATATTTGTCATTATTTTTAGTGTATTGTTAATCCTGATGAGGGTAGCTTGACTTCTGAAACATGTAGATAGTTATATAGTAAAAACATTGGTTTAAACGTAGTAATTCTTATTTATTACATGTTTAAATAATACATTATGTAAAATAAAATACTTGATAAATTCTTTGCATAGGCTTTTTTCCAGACGGAATCATTAATTTCCCATAACGCGATAAAGTGCAGTTGATTTTGGCTTCCCTAGGAGTCCCGGTAACTACGGCAACCCTTCGTAAAACCATTACTTAGCGACAGTCTCAGGGGATTAGAACTTCAGCTGCCATTTGGCTGTCACGCAGAAGGCTTTGTATGAAGAACGGAAACCTCCTCGCGAACAAAATGACTCCGGGAATATAAACCGCGGTGTTTTTATTCACGCAAATTGTGAAAATTGCTAAAAGTTGGCTAAGTATCGTTTAATGCAGTTGTTTGAAGTTTTGAATGAGTCGAGTTTATGAGAGAATTAGTCTGGAGTTTGTGTTTTTTTTTTTTTTTACAGTAACTCCACACAGGAGACCAAGGAGGAAACAATTTCCCTCAAGGCCTATATCATCTTTGGGGATGCTGTGTGGAGGATCTTTTAGAGGATAGGAAGGAGTGAACTTGGGTCTTGAAGAGACCCATGTTATAGAATGGAGGAAACACAGAGGCCGGCAGATCATTCCACAGCCGAGCTGTTGAACACAAAACGAGTCGTAGAAGCGACCCGTTCTCATGTGACAAGTGTCAACCGTGTGCAAATGTTGGGCGCGCGTTTGGCGTGTTTCCCGACTATGCACCCCTGCCGAAGGGATCAATGACGTAGTTCCTCGGAGCATCTTCCATTAAAATACCGGTAGAACAAGGACAGCATTCCCACCCGACGTCTGTGCTCCAAAGATTGCAACCCATGTGTTATGTGGGACCGGTAATTGAGTTGATTTTTAAGCTCGCTATCAGAGATATTTACATTCGTCTCTGCTAGAAACCCTGACAAGATAAGCCGAGTGGTATCATTACCAAAAATCACTGAGATACCGGGCCGTAATCAGGGTTGGCACGAAATTCCACTTGAAAAAATATTGAATATATCACATTGAAAATCCAACTGAAAAATTTGGCTTTTTTCACCAAACATACATACGAAAACATTATAAAACTATATTTTTTCTGTTGTTTCAGTACTATAGTAATGCAGTAGTGGCAATGAGTGATTTTAGGTAATAAAATGTATAATATATTCCTATGATAGAATTAGAACAGTAAGTATGAAATATTCATGAGATGGGAGTGTTAGACAACGTTGAAAATGTAACCATTTGGGTCAAAGGAACCTAAATCTATTTAATTAAGAAGACAATATTATTACCAAATATTATTGTTCATGTTACTTACATGAACTATCTTTTTTCGTAAATCTTCAAAATCAGAAATATTTTAAACAGTTTTCGAATGTAATCAATAAATGATAGTATAAGCTCAAATAGTACTTAAAAGATATTTAACTACTAATAAAGTATGTCTTAGCAATTTGTGTAGATCATTTATCTTGAAAATTACTAAAAAAAATTGTAATCTAAAATCGTGCGCCCACTAACAGTTTCTTCTGATTAATCCTGAAAAACCCCACTGGGAAAATCATTTTTGAAAAACTTGGGTTTTCGCCAACCCTGACCAACGGTCGTAAAGTTTACAATCAATATTTACATTTTACTAGCTGAAGTACCCGGCGTTGCCTGGCGTTATGAATGGTTATGTTACTCCTCTCCATTAATTTTCCTCTTATTTTGAACACCAAATGTGCAAAAATTTCATCAAGAAGTACCAAAATTCTGCTCTGTTTCGAAGGTCAAGTGATGCAAAATTTCATCACGTTCGGAAAAAAACTGTAGATTTGTATACAAAATAAACACACACCGCCCGGGACATTCTTATTTATATAATAGAAGATAGAATAAGATATTTTCTCCGCTGTGGTGGGGGAGTAACTGAATTGTGTAATACGAAAGAATGTTGGGTTAAAGTTTTTCAAACTCAACTTTATGCATTTTTTAGGAAGGAGAAGAAATCAATTAGTTGATACCTACTTTTAAAAATAACATTGAGGTCTTGTCAAAGGGTCAATTTTTGACAGGCCGGTGGAGTTTTTTAGGCGAATTTATTATTGATCATCATAATGCCTAGCGAATGACCTTGGTAGGTCTTAAAACTCAATGGCTATTGAGTCATTTCTCTATTTCTATCTCAGTTTAATATGGTAACTAAGATAAGGTAACAGTTGCTTCTCTTTTGTACCAGGCACATTTCATTCACAAAAAATCACAAATATCGAACCGTGATCTCTGCATATTATGGATAAGTCTCTTCAATGATAATGTTCGAAATAGTGCTTTGGGGAAATTCAGTAATCGTCAAAGATATTTTTATTACCTAAAACAGATGCTTAAGAAAATTTACAATTTCGTATTATCTGGATTCATCTAGACTCCTGTGTAAAAATCTGAAACTTCTAACGGATCTCTGTTATATACTCGTATAATGGAGTTATGCCTATTAGTCAGTCATCACCGGATAGGTTTCAACTAAAACACTCGACACATAAACACACGACAAGATTTACAGAAAACCTACTAATACCACGAACCAACAAAACAGTATTTCCAAAAGGACCTTACTACATGGCAATCAAAGTATATAACAACCTTCCACGTAACATTAAATGAACAGACTATCTACTTCTATTTAAATCATCACTAAAAAACATTCCTCATGAAAAAATATTATATCGTATTATACGAGTACACCATGTAGATCAAAACACTATTTATTTTATTTTTTTTCAAATATTATCTGCAAATTAAAAACTTTTCCCTTCACAACTTCTCTTTGTCACACACTTACACATTTATTATACATACTCGTACATATGTTAAATTTATATACCTACTATATATAATGTTCTTTTTTATTAACTTAACGCCTTTTTTTCTTCTTTCTGTAAACAAAATCATGTTAAATATTAAAATATGTAAAAGGCGTTAATAATTAATAAATAAATAAAAAATAAAATAAAAATGTCACTACATCTTAAACAAATCCTATGAATACATGAATTAAACACACTTTGATTAAACTTCTATATATTATATATGTAAGTATGTATTTTTTTATTTTATTTATATAAACAGTAATAATAAAAATTATTATTATTATTATTATTTATATAAATAAAATAAAAAGTACATACTTACATATAAAATACAGAGAAGTTTAATCTATAAATATATATGTATTTTGTGGTTTTATCTATAAGAAATGGGATGTACCTGTAAGCTATATGTACGTAATAATTTTATTTTCACAATAAAGATTATTTGATGTTTGAATTTTAACAACCATACAAATAACGTATTTGAAATATGGTCAAAAATTATTTGCAAAAACCACCGATCCCAGAATGAGTCAATATTTGTAAGGTGACAGAAAGATAACAACCCATACAAAATGTGTTGTAACGAAATGTTATAATACTTGTATTGACGTCTAAAATTTACATGAATATCTATGTTCCTTGTAGCAACTCCTTCGGAACATTGTATACTTGCTTGGATGTTATGCAGTTTGCAGCCCTGATGGACAATCAGGCGTTCTACTTCAAGTACACACATAGAAACTAACAAAATTACTAAATGTCAAAATGGGATATGTAACGGAGTATTTTAAAAACATTTTTGTTTTTGTTTTATGTGGTTAACGCACAATCGCATGGAGTCAGTGGGACTAATTTGTTGAATGCTGGATGGCTGAAGGAAGTGGAGAGGGTAATGAGATGAAGCAAAGGAAGGTTGGGAAGAATTTGGTTTTTAAAGAGGGTGCGGAGAAATGGTATAATTATACGATATAATTTCCTTTGCGAGTACGTCCATCTGTCCGTACAAGGGTGAACTTTTCAGAATTGGAACAGATGGATGTGTTAAAGAAAATATCAAAAAATACTACCACCCACCTCCCTTCTCATCTTTCGACGGCATTCTTAATTTTTCCTTTACCATTCCCGAATTAGGGATGCCATAAGGACTATTCTTTGTGACCCCGAAGTTCAATATTATTTGTGATACACTTAAAAAAATATTTTATCCCTTAACTAATTTAGCAAACTATAAGGACCTATTTTGTACCTGCTTACGTTTAACGAACCGTTTAACCTTAAACTACCGTAACGAACCAACTTTCAACCCTTGAGTGCCTATTTTCCACAAAATTGGTTGTAAAATCAGTAGCTTATCCAATATTGCAACATCAGTGGCCCTAGCCCCCGCCCTAATAAGGCCGGGTAATGTGCGATGTGACTGGAATACCTTGGGCGGCCGAGCAGTCGAGCCGCGCCCCCGTATTCATTACTGATCCCGACCGACAACTTTGAGAAGGAGGAAGAACTTAGCATTTCATTACAAAGTTCGCATTGCAAATCCCTCATTTATCACCCCGGTCTGTTTGGTTCTGAATGCAAGTTTTCCGAGGAAAATGGAAAATGTTTTACTGCATCATTTTCTTTGGGAAATGCGATATCCGTCAGGGCAAGTAGCACGATCTATTTTAAAGCCATTAACGTCAGGGCTGATTAAGATGAATTATTGCGCTGAGAAACCTCGGTTTTAAACGTATTATTTGCTGAATTATTTAAATACATTTAACATTCTAAATATTAATATAAAACAGCGTTGCGATATTCATAATAATATACATTTTCAGACGTTGATATCTTTACTTTTAAATAATAGATCAAAGGTTTATCAAAAAAGTGATCGATCGTAAACTTAGACATCTTATTATTCTTATTTTTTTTAAAGTTAATATAAATCAAATTAAATAATGTTATTATTAAGTTCTGCAAGTATTTTTTAAAATTATTTTATTATTGTGACAGCTGTTTCATTAACACATTTTAATAAATAAATTAAGAAAACATAATTTAAATATGGGGAAACACACTATAAATGTAAAAACCTCATAGAATAGAGAATTCATATTATTTTCTAAATAATTTGGTTTTACCTATAATTAATCATTATTTTAAAAAACCCGTCCAAATTAAAATGGCGTGGGAGTACATAAAATCATATAAACAACTACTCAAAATGTGGATTAACTGCAGTTTGAAAATGGCCTTGAACGCCGAAGCAGCTATCACAATAATAAAAACTAAAAATTATCGCAGAACTTAATAATAAAATTATTAAATTAGATTTATATTAAATAAAAAAAATGAAATGGAGTTCTACAAATTAACAAAAACAATTAATAACTTATTATTCAGCAGGTAATTTTTTTCTTTACGGTTATCGTTCAATATCACGGGATGCGACTTGGCTTTCATAGTTCCACTTTTGAAAATGACCCACAAAAGTAAGCTGAACACACGTGTACACGTCCAGTTTCGTAGAATATTGTAGACATTTAATCAAACGGAACTAAATATGTTTGTCACTATGGCAACACCAAGGTTTTTGACGTTCGTTGTCAGAATTTTTTTCCATTAAAAATATTTAATGTATTTCTGGTTTCAATTTATTTTAAATGAATTTAATAGTAGAATGCGGGTATTTTACTACATATTTCAGTGGTACGCAGCAGAATTTCGAGCCCGGAAGCTCGTGGTCAATTTAAAATATTTTTATTGTTACAGATGATTTGAGGTGATTTTTCACAAAAACGGCGCTATACAAATCATCCAATTATTATTATTATTATTATTCATGAATAACGACTGTAGATTTTTGAGCGTGGAAGATCATGTCTAACTTCGAATATGTTTGCAAATGATTTGTGAATAATATACCTTGTATATTCGAATTTTAGGTTATGCTTTACATTCAAGTTTGACAGTTGATTATTTCAATTTAATATAATAATCGACCGGTTTCGGAAGTACCCTTCCTTCGTCGGGAATATATTAAGACTAAAAAACTATATAAAATAATGATAGACATACATGAATATTTAGGTGTTGTAGTGGGAGCCGACCAAAGGGAAGAACAAAGCGATTCACTGGAAAAATATCTAAAATAGGACTATACGATAAATGCAATTGGTTATCTAATATATAAGAATTATTATTAAATTATTTTCTAAATTATCTAATTTTCTGCCTTTATTATTACGGTGAAGAGTTTGAACTCCTGTATCTATATTATTTATAAAAATAATTATGACAGACCACAAAAGTAAATGCTTTTTACGAATAATTTTTTAATGTTTTTATTCTTCTGATTTGGATCTGTGAATTTTATTTTTATCTATTTAACATTTAATACATGGCTGTTTCGACACACATCGCATTTTCATGTAATTATCATCCTTGCAAAGCGATAAGTAATAAATCAAGTTAAAACGTTAAATTGTCTTAGAATATGATGCAGAATCATCTCCTTTCGCGAAGTACCATTAATTTCTCGATGCCGTTTGGTGAATGTAAAAAAAAATACGCACTTGGACCGTTGTGGTTTATAAGCATACAATTATCTTCCTATGAGCCATCTTGGTGTCCATTGCAGCACCCAAATTTTTGGTCTACTATAAAATGTCAGATTGCACGCACATTTCTAAAAGAGAATTAAAATAATTGTCTGCTAAAGTACGAGTACACTATGCGTTGGTACCCACTTAATCGCATGTTTGGATTTGAAAACATTATTTTTTTAATATCTATGGCGTATTTCAATTTTTCTCAATAAAAAATTTAGACCATACAATATTTTGTTTGTGAGAACGAATTTTTGTGTTTGTGTTTGTGACTACGGAATGGTGAGCTTTGGCGTCATGAATTTAACAATATTCATAGGCTATGGAGCTTGTGTATACGCATACAGGTCTATTCACACCTACCAGCACCGCGCAGTGCAGAAGAGTACAGTGCAGACACGACAACATTATTTTTTACATTATCTATGAACACATTCATATTCCAGCGTAAGCGTAACGTATCCGCGCATGTACGGGCCAGCACCCGCCGAGATTGTCGGCTAGAAAATTTTGGCGGTATTGGCGGCTGCTGGTGACATCTGCGCCTGCGCCGTTAGTATTTAATATGAATAATTCACCGTTAGTAGCACCATCTTGGCGTCACCGTCAGTTGGTAGATATTGCTAAAACCAAGAAGATGGAGAAAGAAAAATTGGTTGAATTGGTCAGGAAAAATAGGTCAGAAAATAATAATAAATATGGGAATAGGATTATAAAATCCTCAAACATGTTGTGGCAGATGCTAACGCTCAGTTGATAGTTCAGTTGACAGCCGTATTTGTAACTGTGCTGTGCTGCATGGTGTAATGTGAATACTCGCGTCTGTACCGTTCCTGTACTGTACTGTTCTGCACTGCGCGGTGCTGGTAGACGTGAATAGACCTTAAAAGGTAAAAAATACGAAATGCTTTGTTTTTATTAAATTTTTCATTCCCGAAAGTCGGGAAACAGCCACATTTTAAATATTTTCAAAATTTTAAAATAAACCTTTCCTTTGTTTAAAGGGTCGAGCTCTCATCTCATTAGCATTTGATAAGTTTATTTAAAACTCGCAACAACGCAGCAAGTACCTACCTATTAAAATTTGATGGAACCAAAATATGATTAAGTAAATGGAGTTATGGAAGCAAAAGTTTCGGCGGGGATCCGCAAACCGGGACCGGGAGAGTTGGGGAAATCAATTAGTTGATTAGAAGCCAAACTTGGTCCTCCCGGAGTTATTATTCTAACTGGCCGTTTCCAAAATATTCAATTTTCTCTTACTTAATTACTATAGCCTACATTGATATAATTTTGTTGGTTTGTTAATTGTTTCAAAAGACAAAGGGAAGGCTGCTATAAATGAATAATTAGGTGCTTTGCTTTTTTTTATAAGAACGGTTATAAACAAATTTATGTCACTACCTTAAACCTTTGCCAGTTAGTTGGTAGAGCAGTCCAATCATTCGCCCTCTGATGGTAGTTGGAGAAACGATTTTCGTAACCTGGTAATGTTTGTCTTTAAAAAATATAACGAAACACAAAACATTAATTTCAAGGGTATCGTACATATATATCCACATTTAATTATATATTCATTTTTTTAAAAGCTTTTAATTGCACAACTAGACACGGTTAATTTGTCAGACTGCAAAATAGGGAAATAACGGACTATTTGTGAAATCAGTGGAGTTTTTGTATCCACAAAGTCTACATCACAGACGCCACAACCTGTAAAGTCATAAATACAAGTGTAAAGTGATATTTCTTGAGGCGAATGTGTGGTAAAATCATGTATGATCCTGTGAAAAATATTGATATTCGTAAATAATGCAAGGCTGATGTAAGCGTAATAAGTAAGATTAAGAAAGGGAGCCTTAGCTGGTTTGGGCACGTAGAGCGAACGAGCGAAGAAAGGAGTATAATAAGAATATATGACGCGAATGTGAATGGATGAAGAAGCCGGGGACGCCCGAGGAAGAAATGGCACGATCAAGTGAATGAAATACTTGAGTCAGGCCATGTCAGAAGTCGGAATAATAGAAGAGAATGTATCAAGCGATGTATGAATGTGAACGAATCAAAAAGATGCCAAGATCGAGTTGTTTATCGGTCCGTATTTTATGCCTACCCCTGCAGGAAATGGCGTGATGATTAGTTAGTTATTTAGTTAGTTAGTTAGAGACCTAACATTGCACGAAAGTAAATCTGTCAAATAGTAAAGCTATAGCGATCATCGATAATTGTTTTAAGACCTTCCTACATTAACAAAAAGAAGTTCATAAATACCTTCGTTTTAGGTAGGTACCAACCTAACGTTAATGCCTAACAGTGGCGTACAGTCCATAGAAAACCTCTGCCTACCGAAAATGGAGTTTAAAATTAAATTAAAAATAAAAATAAAAAAACGAAAAATTTCTAACGAAAGTGTACATTTTTCAAAAATTAAAGAAATGTGTTTTATGTAACAATTGTTCTACCATAATAAAATATTTGTACTTGATAAATATCTCGTTTTTTGTTGCAATCTGCCCTGGTTCTCAATATAGTATTTTTAGAAATATTAAATGGCACACATCACGCAAGTTACTAAAAAATGAACACTATATCAGTTTATATGTATAATACAATTATCATGACTACTAAAATATGAAATGTTATGCATAACCTTGTGTATTGACGGTAACAAATATGACGGTCTTCTCAGTTGTATAGCTCCTCGATATCTGCTGTATTTACGCTATTTTGCTCTTCTTACATTGTTTATTGAACCAATATGATGGTTTCCTTGATTACCCACAGCCTACCCTTGGTCATAAAGCAACGCACGCATAAATAATCACATTCAAGTTAATTTTGTAAAAAAAATCATGAGTAGAATTGACATGTAATTGTTTTTTTTATTTAATTAAATGGTCTTTATGGGCTTCTTCGTCCAGTAATAATGTTACGCCTCTTGGAGCTTTATTTACGAACAGTTATACCACCCGATAATTGCATTTTACTAAACAAGCTGAGGTTAACCTAAAACCAGCTGTAAAAAAAGTCTGACATTTGACTCAGAATGCTTACACTACAAGAGAATATTGATTCTCACGTGATAAAAGTCATGTTAATTTACGTCCTAGCGTTTGATTATGTCCTCAGCGACATCGAGCAGATGATGGGCATAAAAAACACAAGCCATCGTTTTATTTGGTAAATGAAACATAACGGAAAAGACGTGGCAATGTTCACACGATCGCATTTGCCGGATAATTCATGGTCCGCACTCCCGCCTCCCATGCTCTTGTCACCAAGTCGTCTGTAAACACATTACTCTTTGTAGGTACACAGTGTAGTATAGGGTCTTTACCAAAACAAACATTTTTGAAAGCGTGTACTATAATTTATAATCCAAATTATTTTAGCTGGAAGAATAGTATGAAAAAGCAGAGATGTTGGAGAATAGTATGAAAAAGCAGAAATGTTGAAGAATAGTATGAAAGAGATGTTGAAGAATAGTATAAAAAAGCAGAGATGTTAAAGAATAGTATGAAAAAGCAGAGATGTTAAAGCATAGTATGAAAAAGCAGAGATGTTAAAGAATAATATGAAACAGCAGAGATGTTAAAGAATAGTATGAAAAAGCAGAGATGTTAAAGAATAGTATGAAAAAGCAGAGTTGTTAAAGAATAGTATGAAAAAGCAGAGACGTTAAAGAATAGTATAAAAAACATCGAAATAAAAAAAATAAGAAATCACATAGAAATATATATACACATATTTTTTTTTTGCTGCCAGTTTACTCTTGCAGTCTTTTTGCTCTATGAATGCACAGGTGATCAATTTGTGACTCTTTAAATATAACTTTGTATAAAGATGATTAAAAAAAATATGAAAGATAAAACATACAATGTTTTGAGATTATTTGACACATCATGAGAAGTGCCAGATACTATAATAATTACCTAACTCTTAACCAGGGAGAGATTTATGGAAGTCGTAGTAAAGGAAGACCCCCACACCCCTTATTTGACTGAAAGTGGAGTTCAGCTGCGTTATTCCGGGCTGCAGTCTACAGTGTGAAGATTACCTTGATGATTGCCAACCTCCGAAAGGACAAGAGAAAGATGCTCGATGCTAGAAAACCAAGAAAAATATTATTTTGACATTTTTACAAATGTAAACCAGTGGTCCTGACGAAATACCCGTCCTGGTTTTGCAGAAGTGTGCTGCAGAAATAACTCTTCATAATATCCCTTGAGTGATGCTGTGTCTAAAGTGCTAAAGTGTCATTCATCCCATACCCAAGGAAGGTGACCGCTCCAACCCGGCCAACTACACCCACCCCATAGCGTTCACAACAGTTCTGTCCAAGGTCATGGAACGGGTGATCAACGACAAACTGCTCACATACCTCGAGAATAATTAAATTATTAACTATTATCAATACGGATTCCGGCGGAACCGCTCGTGTGGTGATCTTCTCGCTTATGTGACGCATATACGTTGCTGTGAAACCCAAATGGTAGAACTCGACATTCTCAAGGCCTTTAACCGGGTTTGATATCGAGGACTTTTGAACAAAATGTCATCTTACGGACTTCCCGCATTCTTGTGTACATGGTTTAGCGATTTTTTAGGGATAGAGCGATTCAGACGTTTATTGACGATTTCCTCGAGAGGGCTTCCTCTTATGGTACGAAAAACCTGATCGAATGTAATGTTTCAAAGACCAAATTAAGACTGATTACGTCTAAAAGGGATCGAAATGACAATCTATTCACTTTAAATGAAAGAAATCTTCTCAACCCTTTTATCGATGCCCTTGGTGTAATTCTAAGTAGTCAGGTCAGGCGTGGGAGCTCCGTCGAAGCCAGGGTCTTAGTATCCTTAGAAGCTGGGCTTACTGTACAGGGCCCGTAAATACTTCAGTAGTACACTAGTAACTGTTCAGATCGCAAGTGCACCCCATTATTGAATTTGACAGTTATGTTTGGTCTGGGGCCCCAAAACACCCGAAAAACCCTTGGCTCTATGCAGAAATGGGCGGTCCGTTTGATAGGTTCCCTATCTTAACAAACGGATGGCAATCTTTAGAGCACAGTCGTCAGGTGCGAATGCTCTCCTTATTTTACCGATATTTCAATTGAAGATGCTCTGAAGAACTAGCGTTATTTATTCATTCGGCACTGGTGCACAGTTGGGAAACACCCCAAACGCTCTCCTAATATTTGTACACGGTTGACTTTGTCAGATGGAACGGGTTGCTTCTACGACTCGTTTTTGTTTTCAGCTGGTAGGCTTTGGAATGATTTGCCTACCTCCGTGTTTCCTCCCTCCTACAGCACCGATCTCTTCAACACCGAGGTTTACTCCACCTATCCTTAAAAATACAATTCACTTAGAATCCTCAAAGATGACTGGTGAGGGAAACTATTTCCCACAACGCTTGCGGCGTGGAGTAAAAATAGAAAAAGGCTTCAGGTGGTTCAGGTGAAAGATTAGTCGTATTCGAATACCGATTTCCTCCCTCTTCAGTTAAAGGTTTTCACTATTATTTATTGTATGTTTCAGCAAAAAACATATAAATATAAATCTTGATCAAAATAAAAAAAAGGTCCGGAATAGATGATGCAGCGTTTTCAATGCCCCTGTAGGATAGGTACGTACTATTATTATTTTGTGGCATTACTCAGATGAGATTTTTCCTCCTCGCGGTAAGACACCAAAACCAAAGGCCATAACTCTAGGCCGAAAGGACAAAGCAATGTATTCAGTGGCAATAATGTGTGTGTAATCGCTAAGTGCTTTTTTCTTTATAAAATATCGGGCGCCGCGATTTTCTCGAAACGTTCCGAGAATCGAAGAAGCTGTAGGTTTTTTTATGATTGCATTTTTGGCAAATGGCGAAAAAGAATGATGAGATGTTTCGTAAATATTGCTAAAGTATTAGCAACCAGGGGACAATGTATGAATCTTCGATTTTGCCATGGTTTGAAGTAAATCAACAGAGATGAAATTCTTGGCTTTTACAACAACAATAAAATCTTTATTTTTATTGCTCCTTATCATAGGAATATTGAAAGAAAATCACGATGGTAGGTAATCATGCACTAAATCGGTCGGTACAATAAATGTCATCCATACTTAATTTAAAAAATAAAATTAGTAACAATTGTTTAATATATAAATATCAACATGTTTCCGAAGAGAAGCTTCCCTCATCAGGATACACAGAATCCCGATAAATAATGACAAGAATAGACAAATAATAAACATAGAAAAATAATAACGTAAGAGAAGACAAATTACAAACAAAATTTTTAAATAACCGACGAATGTTTAAAAAAAAATTCTTTTAATTATTATAAATAAAATCAAGGATTAATAAGGCTTGAAAAATAAAATAGTCGAAATTATTACAATTCATATTTTTATGAATAATATTCCAAATATAGGTATTAATGTGAAAATGAATATAAGAGTTTTTATTTTTATTTATAAGGTATATTTAACATGGGCACAAAAATTTGCCTTTCTCTGATTAATTCGGAATGAAGTCTTTTATCTATCGTCTTAGTTCTCAAAATACAAGATTAAAATGCCATTATTTATTGAGATACAGAGACTTAATATTACATGAAAGTTGATCTGTCTACAACAATGACGCTATAGCGACCGTCGCCAATTTTAGGCGTTTAATTTGTTTGTGATATCCTTTAGTGATAAGCACCTTCACTAGCCTACATATAAATCAACTCTTGATGCCTGCTTACCATAATCTAAAATGTTGTGCAATTTTCATATGATATATCTATAGTTTTACGATCACGAAATAATCACGTTTGGCGCAATAAAACATGACGATAATAATAAGAGAGTCAACATTAGGTACTTTGAATGTATTATTCAATCGTTATTACGCACCATAAAAAAACAGATAACTCCTTTTTCTAGGAAACAACAAAATCACACGATACGATGAACACACAGGCGTTCTAGTAATTAAGTTACCAAATTGGGAAATGGAAAGATTGTCAAAAAAACCTGTTCATTAGAGACTCGTTAAATAACGTGAAATCGTTTTTTAATAACCGCATTAGTTCCGAAACGGTTTTAAAAGCTTCGCTGATTTTTGATTAACCGATTTTTTTTTTAAAATGTAACTACACCAGTTACACTTTTTTTGGAATTGGAACCGAGCTTTTAAAATAAGTGGAATGACCCACCTCTTCGGTCGGCACAAATTCAAATGTCACTTTTAGAACGAAAGACAAAAAGATCATTACTATCTAATGAAGTAGGTACCTTATCATAAAACGTGATTCTTCGTTAAAAGGCTTATTTATGATATTTAAAAACAAAATAAAAATGTATTCAAATAAATTATAACATGATGTAATTTTTTTAAAGTTTTGGTTCAAAATCTTATGTCACTTTAAGATATTTCATCAATTTGTGTTCTCAAATAATCTCTTAACAACCTATTTACGATCTTTTTACTATGTCTCACCGAAATTCCGCAGTTAATCAAGAAGTATTTAAGCCTAAGGAAAAATATAAGGAATCTTCCTTAAAAAGAACGGAAATAGCGCCCCTGGTACAAATCCGTGCGAAATGATTCCAATAGAGCAGAATTCGTTTTAGAATTCCTCGCGAAACGCTTAAAACTGCTCTCCAGAACACTTTTCTAAACTGTTATACCCGTTGTATACAGTTGCGAAGAAATGATTTTTACGTTAAACGCTTTCACATTAAATGCTGAATGTTTCGATTTATGCAAAAAAAAAACATCACCATAATGCGTGTTTTATTTTATTTTGTAAATATCAGGCATAATTATTTAAATGTTTTTCAATCATATTCTACAACACTTATTTGCCACAATGAATAATACGATAATTTCGGAAAAGGGTTCGTAAGTAGAAGATTTTGCACTTAAACATTTTTTAGGTATAATACTTTTTTGTTTCTAGGCTCGTAAAAATACTCTTAGTAAAAAAAACCTGTTCAATGAAATACCAAGGGTGTTCTACTTGCAGTATTTAATTAAATCATATATGATATTTTTATGCCATCAAATTTTCAAAACAAAAACACATGATTTTACATTATTTCCCATTGCATCATCTTCCGTCGCCGACTGTTGGTGCGAATTGCTATTGAGGAAATCAAAACACCCATCCGCGATACGCCGTAACCAGTTGCAAAGAAACGATTTCTCGTTAAACGCTTTCACATTAAATGCTTCCGTGCGAAACTCCGTCGCTGACCGTTGCTACGAAACTTTTTTGCTACAACTGTTTTATTCATATTTATTACGTTATTTTTAAACAGTTTCGGGTAACCGTTAGTTTTGAGTAACCGAAATGGTTACGGTTATTTTGAAAAATAAACTGAAACGCCCACCTCTACTGCCATGCTTTGAGGAGAAAACATTATGACTTACTCCTTTCATTATTTTCCTGTGTATTGTCAGAACATTTTCAGCTTTTTTACCTCAAAATCTGTTGTTGTTTATTACTTCACCCCTAATGCCAAATTCTTTCCAGCAACCATATTACTTGGATTTAAAAAACAAGACCGAGATTAAAATTAATAAAAAAAGGGAGCAAAGAAAAAACACATCCTCACCGTATGCAACCATCACATGGCTACTTGTTGAAAATATGTATGTAGATATAAATTATCAAAGAAACTGTTGACTTTTGAATAAATATTTTTAACTAAGCCAATCATAAGTAATCCGTTTGATCTGAAACAAATACGAATTACAAAAAAAAAACGGCGTTTGGCTTCGTAAATTAAATAGATAAATACTACAATAAATCTTACAAACATTTCTCATTATTGCATATTACCCACATTCATTTTTTTTTAGAAACATTTTATTATATGATTCATTAAAATGATTGCCATGTACGATTTCTTAGGGTCAGCGTTTCAGCTCTAGTTTAATATTAGATTTGACATAAACACGGTGCAGGGAACTCCTTACGAAAATGTAAATAGGTTCAAGGATTGAGGTAGACGTTTTTTATGATGATTCTTTGTGAAGGTTTTACTGAATTTAAATATTTTTTATAAGACCCTCCCCAACCAATAATGCCTTGGATATGCAAAGAGTGAACAAGGGCCATACCACACATTTTTGATAATTTTTACATTTAAAATATTTATTAACCTAACGATGTGATGTGTCTATTCCATTTTAAGTTTTGATCATATGGCAATATCTAATAGCACGGCAATACAATTTCAAATCACTAATGAATTATCAGGATGAGGATTTACTGTCATTTTGGCAAGCTTCATATCCAACATTTATTTATTTATTTATTCATTTTTTGAAACATACATTCACACAAATAAGGTACAATGATTATAAACATTTTGTTGTTTTTTAACATTAAATTATAAATACATCTGAACAACCTATGAGTAATGTACATAAAACAAAAAATCCCCAAAAGGCCAGTGCGTGGGTATACCTGGTATCAGTTAGTTGCAGTATATTGGTTTATTTGTATTAATACATGGATGTTGAAGGTAGGTTAAATAAAAGATTTTTAGTTAGATAAGAAAACAAATCAAAAACAAAGAAAGAAAAGTGGGAAAAATATACAGTTATAGCAGGAAAAGGTTGATATCTTCGGTTTTAATCCAGTTTTTTATTTCATTTTTGTATGTGTTTAAAGATAATATGGACACTTACATTCTGTAGATAGAAAATTAAAAATTTTAGGAGCAATAAAAAAAACATATGTGTATAGACTATAGAATTTCACTTAAATTTACATTTCTTGGTAGCTAAAATGCGTTTTCAAACCAAAGTGCAAACATTTTCAATGAATTAGCACCAAAGGCTTAAAAAATCGAATGTTCGTCGTTGTCTGATACGTAACGTGTCTCACAAAATACATTATCCTTAGAAATATATATTTCCAAATAGGGAATAGGACATTGATAGTATAAACAGAAAATATTTTTAGCTTTGTACTATATTATCGATAAAAATGAATTAACTTAGGGGGGCATATTGTTAAACTTATTCTAGAACCCTGTATCTACGTCATATTCTTTGGCTTAAACACGAGGAGTGTTATAGTTACACTCACGTTTACGATAACCCGGTTCGGACTCTGTTCAGGGTAAAAAATGGGGACTTTGTAGATGACAAAATAATAACAGAATGTACGCGCAAATCTTTTTAAAGAGCTCACGTTTGAATTTATTTGTACACATCGATAGTAGTTCAAGAAGGTAGATATTATTTGAGACATTGTCTTAACTCGAAACATTTGGGGATTTACACTAGAATTTAATCTCTGGGCGTAAAAAATAACTTCTTGCCATCGGTGATCCTACTTCCACCCGTTCCCACCTGATATACTCCCACGGCGCTGTCATCGCTTGACTAGGCATCTATTGTGTAGGAACTAAAATCCACTAACTAACTAACCATCACGGCGTTTCTCCGCAGGGGTAGGCAGAGAGGACGGACCGCCAAACAACTCGATCTTGGCATACACTTCACATTCACATTCATACGTCGTCTCATACATTCTCTTCTGTTATTCCGACTTCTGACATGGCCCGACTCAAGTATTTGATTAACTTGATCGTGCCATGTCTTCCTCGGACATCCCCGGCTTCTTCTTCCATTCACATTCGCGTCATATATTCTCCTTACACTCCTTTCTTCATTCATTCGCTCTACATGCCCGAACCATCTAAGCGTCCCTTTCTTAATTTTGCTCATAACGCATACATCAGGCTTGCATTATTTTCGAATCTCAACATTTTTCACACGATCATACATGATTTTACCACACATTCGTCTCATTTCTACAGCATTGAAGTGAAATAACACAAAACTTGCGCTATATAAATGCTTTGTTATTATTATTATTCAGTCTGCTTTCATCCTTCTTCTGCCAGTTCCATGCCTCACAGCCATACATCAGGGTTAGTATCAGCACTCCATTGTGGACTGCTAGTTTCGCTTCTTTGGGCAACTTTTTGTTTACGCCAACCGGGATCAGTCCTCCGTTTATGTAGTATAATAATGAATTTACTGGAATTAGATTAATAGGTACCATGTTTGTACCCAATTCGTAGAAACGTTAATGTAACAATATTGTTCTCTTAATATAATCTGTCTGCTATTTTTTAATTTTATTTTGTAAAATTATTTACCTCAACACAGGCTTGTCCTAATGAGGTTAAAAAATCTAACGCTTCAAAAAAATACAATGTAAAGAAACAATAAATAAATAAATAATATAACAATATGTACATATCTATGTTTTGCTTTCTAGCTATCCGTGATGATGAGTCGGGTCTATGTTGTGCTAGCAACTAAAATCATAATACCGATGGAATTTATTAGTTATTAGTTACCAAGTATTATTAGTATTTATTTTATGTAGTCTGTGATATAGAATCGTAAACATATCTTTGGAAAAACAAAGATTAAGATAAGTCTACGATAAAAGCCGCTCCTCGTCGCAGTTTTAATCATACGTCTTCAGTCCTTGGTTCAGCATTTTTATAATAGAAGTTGTATATTTTTTTTAACCAATTAATTTTATTGTAATTAAAATGGCATCGCATAATCTATTGTTCCTTTTTGGATTTGCGCTTTTGATGACACTGGGTGAATATTTTACATTACTTATATAAACATTCAGCTTTAGCTTTTACATACATAAACAGCACAAATATTTTTTGCTTTTTTTAAGGCGTCTTTAGAAATAAGTTTAAATCTTTTGAAAAATCTTTACCCAAAAATTATCTTCACGTTTATTGTTTTATGGACAATGTTGATGCGAACCAGATTTAGCTGTAGTGTAGCTTAACTTTATTTAAGAACATAAAATACTAAGAATACTTAATAAAATATATATTAAAATATCAATATAGTATATTAATATATATTGAAACATACGCATGGAAAATAAGGTTATATTCGTCACAGGGATTTGAACCAGGCTGCAGAGTAGTCGTTTGGGTAACGAAAGAACCCGAGATTCACATCCCAGTTCTGACAAAAAACCCTTTCTGTTGAGTTTTTCCACTGTGCATGTTTCTGTAATATCATGTATTTATTTATTTAGAATATTAATATTTATATGCATGATAAGATCGATGAGCTATAAAAATAAACTAAACTATAAAAATAAACAATTTTAATAACTTCATAGTGTTTTTCTACCTGTTATATGCTGTTAAAACTTTTCGTACTAAGTTATTGAGAATTTTAATCAATATATCTACCTACAATGATATCTATTATAATACATTTTCAACATTGTATTTAAAACTAGCTTCACGTAATGTCAGTGTGCATTATTTATCTTATCGTAAAATATTTAAAATGATATTATGTATCCGGTAAATATGTGTAATTTTTGATATGATAAATGATAATGACAAAGGAAATAAGTATTAATTGAAATGATATAACTTGTCTAATATTTCTTTTCTAGGTGCGTGTGAACAGAAATGCAAACAAAAACTGAGTATTAAATATACCCTTTTTGAGGGAGACGATATCAACAAGGTGGAAAGTATTCATCTGAACCTCAACAAGTAAGTTGTTTTTAATGATATGTACAAAACAAAAGTTTTTTTAAAATAATTATTCTCTTTGATGTATCAGTTTTCACAGCTTTTGTTAAAAAACTAAACGAATCTTAACTACATAGTTGGTCACTAGTATGGCAACTTACAAAAAACGAAAATAAATTTATTACCCGCACGTAGGCAGCGCCTTTGTGAGTTCCTATGTAATATTAATTTAATATATAATGGTGATATGTACCCACTGAGCTACTGCAAGTAGCTTGTATGCACGAGCTTAGTTCAACAATATTACATAAAAAAATAATAAATAAAAACAATCATACAAATAGCAGGGTAATAATTTATTTATTTATTTATTCACGCCTAGAAGGCTTTTACATGTTGATAGTTTTACAAGGGAATACAATAATGTACACATAAAATAATAAATAGGTGTAAAAGAAGTAAGTAGATACAATATAACAGTATGTAGTTACAGCGTAATTATCACAATGAATAATAGTTTATCCTGTGGTTACATTATAACAGCAGGTTGTACAAAAGAGTATGAGAAGTAGTTTAATAATAACAATAATAAGAGTTAATTTCTATAGCGCAGTTTTGTAAAGGTTCACCTCAAGTTTAGTTTAGTGCATAATATAATAACATAAGTATAAAAAAAGTGAGAAGGTAGATACTATTTAAGTAGCTAGTTTCAGCGCAATATGTGGGTAATAGGCAGTAGAATTATAATTACTATGACGTTGTAAAATATGAACAGTTTATAAAATACGTGTTTATAAAACAGCATGCCTTTATTATACCTGATTGGGTATTTTGCAGAAACATAACATAATAAAAATTGCAATAAAAATACGATGCACATGAAAAAAAAAAAAACTTAATAAATTTAATAAAAACATTCAAATAAACACACAGTGTTGTAACGGTAAACATCAATTGAACTGAACTCATTAATAATATTACAATATACATGCATGTCACGATCTATGTACATGAGTTAAAAAAAAGTATAATACAGTTTAATTATAGTGAAGACAGACGTCAATGCAATAATAGCAATTAAATAATTATTAAAAAATATCAGCAGATATCACAAAACCTTGGAGACCATCGCATTTGTTTAAAAGGCGACAAAGACAAAGCAAAATAACATCAATACGTAAAAATGATTTTTTAAAATTAAAAAACTTTTGTAACTTTTTTCCACTTACTTATTTTCGACCGGACCGGTTTCACCCTATGACAGGCATCCTCAGACTGGTATAATGAATACTAAATCTATGGTACCCGACATATATAGCATGGATGTCGGGTACCATATATTTAGTATTCATTGTACCAGTCTGAGGGTGCCCGTGATAGGGTGAAACCGGTCCGGTCGAAAATAAATAAGTGGAAAAAAGTTACAAACGTTTTTTAATCAAAAAAATTCATTTTAATATGGAATTCCACCATGAATTGACAGTTTCAAAATTAGAAATAATCAATACGTAAGGTCACTTCCCAAAAATGAAGACTTTCAAATATTGAGAATTTCAACACAGTGCATTTTTTATTTTTATTTCGTAACTTGCTAAACATCAATGGTATAATGTATTCGAGGGTTCATCTTTATTTTTTTGAAACGAATTCAGGTACTTCCATTTATTTATTTTATTTGAATCGTGTATTGTACATATGATTCACCACTGCCTTATATAAAAATCAATTCCAGATTGGAAGATACTCTCAGTATCGCTCTGGTGAAAGACCACCATTCAGAATTGAAACGTTGCTTGAAATGGCTTTTAGTCATGTTTGGTGACCAGATCTGAATAGCCAGGTATTTCCCCACCTTCCTCTTCCCCTCCGCAATACCTTCAGCCTCACAACATTCCCTAAATGGGGATGTCATAGTCTCACGGGCTCCAGTTGGTTGGGAGCAGTTGGGACTCTTGCGCAGTATTCATATAAAAAAAAAATTAATATTGTTGCCACTTACCCGTAGATTGTTCTATAAAGATAATAAAAACTACTATTTATGTAGAATATAGATACATCCCTGATGTCAATATCTGATAATTATAATGTTATGCGTTATATCCTGGCGTATTCGAAATAATAAGTTCAAGTAACAAAAGTACACAGTGAATAAAACTCTTTAAACAGAATAAACTATACCTAGTTACTCCCATGGGTGTTAAGGGACGTATCTGACAAACTTCAACCAGCGATTTCTGAACTTGTTTGGAGTAAAAAATATAAACGGCAGTTTGGTCTTCGGTGACATATTTTGCTGTTTTTTTTTCAATATATCAAATCAAATACGAACAAAATAAAATCTTTCACATGTCGTCACTGGTCACTCGGGGAAGTTACCGCCCAACCCACCACTCCGACCCTAACGGCCGTTTTTCCCAACTTTTCGAATGATCAGTCTGAGTCACCGACGTTTCCAAGCATTTTTTATAATAAATTGTCTATGGAAATCCCTCCCACTGTAAAATAGTGCCCGCCCACTTTCATACAAGATAAAATAGTAACCCTCTACTTTTAAGACAATAAAGTGACATTAAAGTAAAAAAAAAATGAATGTAAAATTAACATAGATGAGTTAATATTGTACTTATTATGAATACATATCAAATGTTTCAAAAACGAATACATAAACTATTTTATACTTCACAAACGTGTGTTAAAAATATGTTGAAAATAAAGTATTGCTAATGCCGCGACAGCATATTGCTTGTTTCGTAGATTTGACGTTTCTCGTCCGTGAAAAAACAAGACAAAACGTAGCTTATAAAAAGTAAAATAAGTTAGGTTCTCTTCAGTTTTATTTAAAACACACAAAAAACATGTTTTGACATTCGAAAATTTTGTGTGGAATTCGAGGTTTTTGATTCTTGCACGTATTAATCAAGCTATATGATGATTTGTCTGTAGAAACTCAACCTTCTATGAAGCGATGGTAAAGGCTGCCGACGAGGACTGCAGATTCCTCTTCACCGCGACAGAGAACTCGCAGTACGGACATTATATCACCTCCATCGGCGGTCTGGAGCAAGATCTTGAGGCCAATAAGTACTGGATGATCTACGTCACGGATAGCCCTGCTAACCCTGCCAAACCTCCAACAGATGCTGATCTGTCACCAGTTGGTAAGTTCACTAGATCAGAATACTAAGAATAAAAAAAAGCATTCCGAGATCACGAATAACCGAACAATAATTGAAAAGCTCCTACTACCATAATTGAAAGTGGAAGATGCATCTTGTGAAATGATGGAGGACCTAGCTATCGGAGGAATTGAACCCTCGACACCATGGTAAGAACGCGTAGAATTTGTAAACTCAGCCACTAAGCGGTTAATCCCGGTCAATTTTTTATCCCTTAAGCCCCCGTTTTCGGATTTCCCATGTACATATTATAAACGTCCCTTGAAAACTAAATGCAATAAAAAAAATACATAAATTGACTTATTATATATTATTATAAAATTTTGGTCAATACATAAGGTGTTGGGGTGGGGGTGAGAGATTTTTATGATAATTAATTAGCCATTAATTATTTTCTACGGATTTTAAAATTTCTTTTTCTTCTAAGTTTCTAATCGTTTTCTTTTATTGTCAATATGAAGAATGTTTATGTCAGTTTCTTTATCAAAACTATTACTTTTATATTTGTAAAACAACATTGAATTTTGACATAAGGATTAAATAACACGTGAGATGCCTGAGAAAAAAAAACAACTTCTGTGCTTTCGATAACCATACAATTTCAATCGACAATAGTTTTGACAAAGATACTGGTATAAATATTCTTCATATTTACAATGAAGGTAAACGATTAAACAACTTAGAAGTATTACAAATAATAAAAAAATCCGTAAAAAATAAAAAGACATAATTAATAAGCATAAAAATCTCTCTTACAGTTCTATTTTGAATATGTTCCCTTTGTCTCTCATCTGTCTCTTTCTCTTTCCCCCACTCTTTACTTATCCTAACCCTCGCACTCACTCTTCCACCCCCACTCCAACATCTAATGTATTAACCATGATTTTGTAATAATGTTGATTTAGTATATATTTATACCTGAAGAGGGAATGGTGTTATCGAAACCGGTAGGAAAAATACTAAAAATGAAGTGGTGTTATACTAAGTGAATTTATTTTATTTTTATAATGAACAACCACCAAGTTTTAGCTATATGCAGCATATAAAAAATAAAAATAAGGTAATCTCTATTAAGTCTAATTAAAAAGGAAATGTATGAACTTCCTCGCAAAGAAGAGAAAAGCTGTATGCTTCGAGAAATATAAATAACACGTGTGGTTCTCTTATTTAACATGTTATATGTGTGAGAAAATTCAGAGTTTCTGTAATTGCTATTTAAGTCAGTAGTTTCGAGATTTTTGATATATTCTAAATATGTCGTATTTTATTAAATATTTTTTAAGCGATCGCTTACGACCTAAGCATTATGTATATTAGCGGGCTTCCTATCTCTTCCGTATTAACATATCTCCCTTTAAAACAATGTTCAGGTTCCGCTTGGAGACTATTGCTGGTTATTTCTTACGACGGCATAGTCTATGCCGTCAAACTGCAAACTTTCAAAACGTGCGCCAAATTCTTTGTGGTCACTAAATTATTTATGATGATTTAAGTGATTCGAAATATCACCCCAATGGCGCTTTACGAAATAAGATAACATTGGAATTTGTTTAAATTAATTAGGCTATTAACTATAAATTTTGATATTCGAGTCAAAAGCTGGAAAATAGTACGAATTGTCAGGTGAGCTATGAAGAATGATAGAATAAAAATTCAAATATTCAATTGCTAACAGGTAGCGTAATAAAAAAAACGTATTACAGAATACGAGTATTAAAAAAAACATATATTACGTCCTTTCGTTTCGATCTATAAAGCATGCACCATAGTTTAGTATTATATTGCCCTGAAGAAGATACGGTAGTAGCGAAATCTTGTCAGCAATAACTATATTAAAAAAATAAAGTGATTTTATTTTATAATTATAATGTCACATTACAAAGTTATCGCTTCATATGAAAATGCATATTACAGAAATTGGGAATTCTACAACTGGAAATAAGGTTACTAATAAGTGCTGTGTTTCATAATAAATATTATTTCCCTTTTAACAGGTGTTGACTCAATCATCGTAAAGAACGGGAAAAACTACATCTTCTGGTACAAGACAGTGGTTTGGTAAATTTAGAACTCTGTAAGGAATATGAAAATCATCGTTATATCAGAATAAAATAAATGAGAAATTTTGAGTATCGATTATTTTCACTGACTATTATTTTTTGTAATCCTGTTTCCTCCTTTCTACAATATTGACATCTACAAGACCCAGGTTCATTCCTTTATTTCTAAAAAACTTCCTCCATACAGCATTCCCACAGATGACATTGGCCCTGAGGGAAGTTAATTTCTTTAGAACCACATCTCCATAAGTGGCGTACAATGACAAATATTTAATTTTTAAAGGATTGTTAAGAAGATCGTGTTAGTTTTTTGCTGGTTTTTGTAGCCTAGCATGATATATGATATATTATATGATAGCACGATGGAATACATAAAGACATGATGAAATTGGTTTAAATGATTACAGGTAATAGGAGAGAGATGCAATAGTAGAAAGAGATATTAAAAATGGAGATGGAGTAAGAAATCATAAAGGTTCAGCGAGATTAGGTAAAGTTTGGAGATAGGCACATGTCATGCGTTACAAAGCGTTTCTTCAAATTGCTTTAGTTTTGCTTGGTGACTAGATCTGGATATTCCTCTCTCCAATCTGATGTCAGATTACATCTAAAAGTGATCGAAATGACAATCTAGTCTTCTTAACGGAAGCAATCTTCTCAAAATGCCTTCCATTGAAATGCTTGGTGCAACTTTATGTGACCAGCTCAGGCACGGAGGCTCCATTAAAGCCAGAGTCAGGTTATCCTCTCAGAGGCTGGACGTACCGCGAAGCATTGTCCTCTTTTAATGTATGTTACTCTTTGTAAAAGGTTGTCTCTCCACTACTTTCAAAAACAAGAACTAACTGCTTTGGATGAGAACACATAAACGTTGTAATGATATGTATTTGTGCGGGGAATGCGGGAATGCGGGAGAAGGTGTGGAGGAAGGTTGGGAAGGTGAATTTGCGGGAGACAGTGTGTGTGTGTGTGTGTGTTTACCCTGAGAGAGGTTTTCTTCCAGGGAACTCGGGACCTACGACTAGCTCATCATCGGCAGGCCTCGGAGCTCTTCTTCAGGATCGTGAATCGACAGGCCGTCTTATAATTGGGGATTGTGACTCGAGACTTTATCAATTAAAACACTCAGATGCTTTCAGAAATCAGTGGTTTACTCGGTAAAAAGGGCACAGACATAGTAAGATTACACAAGGGGAACAGGCTAACCTACATATTACAAATAATATTACGGGCAAGTTCTCTCTGAAATACTCTACGAACGGCATTGTTAAATGTGACTTGAAATAGAATTACAACACAATGAAATGGGGATAACCAAGATACAGCTCACGGTTGGGAATGGCGGTCGTCGGTCGTGTGTCCGGGTAATAATCCATTGCCAGGTCCATGGTGGATGGTGCACTTCGGGGAGGATGTTGACAAGGCCGAGTCCACAGAGAGAGTGCCGCGTTGAGAGCGTGCGGGCGGAACCGGGGGCCGCGTAAGAGTGATGTCTCCTTTTGTCGCTAGGGGTGCTAACCTAACGAGTGGCTAGTATTTATAGGGTATTTGCGTTATGTAACACATTCCCCCATGTCACGAAAAAAAGCGCCGTGGTAATGAAGCTGTAGGACTAAAAAAATCCTCTAAAATGCACCGTTGTTACAAGGTTGAGAAAGCAGAGAGAGAGAGGTCTAGCTATCCTTATAAACTAGAGATGGGTGAATTACATACAATGTGAGTGATGGGGCAAACATACATGATTATGGACTAAAATCAACAAAATAATACATAGTTAT
This sequence comes from Halesus radiatus, assembly GCA_022606495.2. NCBI lineage: Eukaryota > Metazoa > Arthropoda > Insecta > Trichoptera > Limnephilidae > Halesus > Halesus radiatus. The sequence continues at coordinate 5,577 of JAHDVE020003677.1, read as the reverse complement.
GCAGAACAGTGATAACAATACATGGTTATGTTGAATAGAAACAAAAATACATGGTTATGTTGAATAGAAACAAGAAAAAAAATGGCTCTATGGTTTATCATTGGTCTGTAAGCTAAGTTTCGGAGTGGTTTTGCGTTGTGGTGCGACGTGGGTTTACTGGTTTTATGTTATGACCTCACTGTAACCTGACCCTTTTGAGATAACACTCGGGTCAAGTAAAAACAAAAGTTCGGTGGAGAGTTACCATCACAGAGGTTTGGAGAAATAAACAGCAGTAAATGGTTTGTGGTTTGCGAGATGAGCCAGAGAGGATTCCTTATGCCAGGTGGCGAGGCAGGAATATGGTTGATGATGTTCTAAGGTGAAGTGGTTGTATATGGTGAATATTGCGCGGCGGCAATGTTGGTAAGTCTTGACAGTTATGGTGTACAAGATAAGGGTTGTGTCCATGTCTAGCGTGACAAAAGACGACGGCTGGCTTCTGGTATGAACTGGAACGTGTCTTGGTAGTGATAATGTATGCAAGACAATGATGAGTCTATGTCTAGCGTGACAAAAGACGGCAGCTGGCTATTGATGAACTGGAACGTGTCTTGGTAGTGATAATGTATGCAAGACAATGATGAGTCTATGTCTAGCGTGACAAAAGACGGCAGCTGGCTATTGATGAACTGGAACGGGCCTAGGAGTGACATGTCCAAAAGGTCGTTTTGAAAGTGTCTATGTATTATGAGACAACTTGGTTCGCAACTACACGTACGACTCCAGCTTGATTATGGTAAGCAGGGTCGGGTGTTTTTATGTTTGTGGTTGAAGATGATGAGCCTCCGTGACAGTTTGTGGTGATGGGGTGAAGTTCTGCTAGGCTGGTGATGAAGAAGGCTGCTGGGCTGATGATGAAGAAGGCTGCTGGGCTTCTTTTTAGTCCAGGGGGGTAATTATTATTAAAACAAAATTCTTGAAGTTTACCTGCCTGGTAGACCAATGATGCAAAAGTTTGGAGAGAAACAAGTGTGTTGTAAGAGAGAAAAGAACGTAGGTTAACCGCGTTTAGAGCATTCCAGAGAGAGAGAGAACGAACAAAAAGGAAATAAACAACTGAGCTGAAAGTCTTAAATTATATACAAATACCAGTATTCAGCATCAAAGGTGACAATATATAGTCCATTCAGTGCAGTAGCACTGAATACATATCCACTGATACAAGAACTGAGGTTTGTACATAATGACACATATCTTACTTGAAAGCAATTGACCCTTTGTGGTCAATGTAATCGCTGAGGCGGTGACAATATATTACTATCAAGGTAAGATATTTTGAGGGTGGAGTTGGGAAAATAATTCATGGATGAGGTTTGACCTATTTGACAGACGTTATGCTGAGAGCGTAACGTACAATTTCCAAATACATGAATCATTTATTTCACTTGGGTGACAAGGAAATTGAGTACAGAAATCTGCTGTGATCTGGCTATAGTCCAGGTTCAATCTCTTGGGGAGAATGAAGGAAAGTAAATAGCAGGGTTCTGGACTCATTACATTTGTATAAATGAATGATGATTACAGCATACACAGTTATACAGAACTAGTCTTTCGCGTGTATTAGGCGAAAGGCTAGGGGTCGTTTTAATCTTCTACACGTTTGTGGGAAAATGACAGACCCTTGTTCAAATTTCACAAACCTAGGAGTTTTCTTAATCGTTTCCTAGACAACGAGTTACAAGTTTTATACAAGTATCACAAAATATCAAACATTTAGTTCGATAGACAACAAATGTGGCAAACTTTATTTCAAGAAAAGCCAAAAGATATTATGTCGTTCGCACGAATCACGGTGAGTTTTATAACGTCTTCACGTATCATGGTGAGTTTTATTACGTCTCCACGTATCATGGTGAGTTTTATTACGTCTCCACGTATCATGGTGAGTTTTATTACGTCTCCACGTATCGCGCAAAATTGAACGATTTGCAAGGGTGCCCAGTATTGAAAAGACGGTAAAAAAAATTAGGAATTTATGACAATTTAATGAAACAAATTTACCTAAATGTCAACATAGTTGACAACAAGAGTGATTATGACGACTCCTCGTATCATGGTAGATATTTTAACGTTCACACGTATCATGTAATACAACAATTACGTTCAAAAGGTACCCATTTCAATACAGACGGCGAGGTTAACATTAATACCATATATTTAATGATTGAATTAACAGTCCTTAACACGGCGTAAAATGTACATTTTAAATAATACAAAAACAAGTACAAAAGAGACCTAAATGGTTTTAAAAAACTCTAATTGTAACGAGGGGAGCAACGTGATGGTAAAATATTTACTTACACAGAGCAAGGTATTTTGCAGAAGAGACCGAATTGGTTTTACTTACTCTTTTGCCAGAGAGTTACTGTGATGACTTAGTTATAGGGCTAAGTTTACGCAGCACAAAATGAATAAGGGACAATACAAGACATGAACCTAACAAGAAACATATCACCATGGCTTATTCAAGACCACTTTAGGTTTTACATACTTGGAATAACGAGGCGATAGTTATACAAAGTAATTGTCATTAGTGAGGGGAACCGATCTTAAGATTGTTCATTATGCCAATGACGTTTTTCAGAATTGACGTGTCAGTGTCGAGTTCTGAAAAATGGGAAAATTAAAAGAGCAATTAGGGTGAGCGCCATTCAATTTTGGAAAAATTGAAAAAACAAAACATTTACCCGTTATAACTTTCGTTCAACAGGTGTGATTTTCGAGTCAGAATGTTGATACCACAGCGGGAATTTATACTTGCATTTGACTGAAAATCCTAACCAGAGTTTGATTACTGTAATTGGGTGCGTAACAAAAGTCAATGACTTTTGTACGTATGTATTCTCGAGGAGTGAGATATTTGAACAAACAAAAATGACAAAAGGGTGCACAAGAAAAGACAAAACACAGAGATGAATTGAATATTTACACATGACATGATGGGACGGAAACGTTGTTAAAGTGAGAGGGTAGGGTAACACCTCTGGGTACGTTTCCCAGAAATAATTACCGACAACAAAGGTGATTTCCTTATTTTGAAGTGATCAGTTTCAAAAAAGGAGAAAAAAAAAATGTCCGACGTGAGTGAAGATGAGGAGTGAAAAACAGAGATTGAAAAAACAAAACAGACGATTGATTATATACAATTATGTTACAAAAGGAAAGTATTACACCTGACACTAATGTAACTTTCAAAAATGCAAGGTTTTCTTACATGTTAAATAGTGAATGTTTCTGCGACATTCGCAACATGTGGCAATTGTTGATTTTGTCCAGAGGGTATGGATGAGTCAACATGGTATATGGTTTCTATTGTTTCCATATTTCCAGTTTTAACGATATCTTTCACGTGGTAATTGCCTATGTGTTTACCAGATGTGTCAGAAAGAGTATAGACCAAGTCTGAGATTTTTCTCAGGACTTTTGCCTTGATAAAACGAGGCGCCAACTTGGCCGAGAAGTATAGAGCTCCTTGAGATAGTGTGTTATTTTTTCTCCAAACGATATCTTTTTCTTTAAAAGTTACGTGTTTTTTACGAAGGTTATATCTGTCCGCACTTTTCTGGTGGGCCAGTAATAAGGCATCTGTTACTTCACTATAAATAGCAGACAATTCTTCCAAACGATGAGCATAATTTTCCACTGGACTTTCAGAATGAGGAGCCGAAGATGGAAATTCGAAGTTTCGATGTAGGGAGCTATGGACAATTTGTTCCATACCGTGTTTGAGGAAGAAAGGGGTGTAACCAGTTGTGAGATTCACTGTGTTATTCATGGCTGCCTGAATTTTTTCTAAGTTTTTACACCAAGTGCGTTGATCTTTGCCAACTAGAATTGCCAGAGCTGTATTAATAGTTTGATTATAGCGTTCTACAGTGTTATTTTGTGGAGTATAGAGAGTGTTATAAAAGATGTCTTTTATTCCATATTTAGATAGAAATTCTTTGAATTCCGTTGCGATGAATTGTTTACCATTGTCTACAATGACAGTTCGAGGGGTTCCGTAGGGTATAAATATGTGTTTTTCCAAGAGGTTAATGATTGTTTTTGCATTAGCTCTTTTTAGAGGGAAAATCCAACAATATTTGGTAAAAATGTCTACTACGCTGAGTATGTGTATGTATCCGGCATAACTTTTGGGAAACGGGCCGACAAGGTCCATAGATAATGATTGTAGTGGTCTGTCTACATGTTTGGGTTTACCCATTAGACCAGCAGTAGGGGCTGTGCTGTGCTTATAAGCTTTGCAGATGTCGCATTTAGAAATGTAATTACGGACTTGCTTGAATAGACCAGGCCAATAGTGTTTTAAAGTTATTTTCTTGTAAGTTTTGAAAGTGCCAGGATGTATGGAATCGGGTGCGCTATGGTTGTCGGATATTATTTGTTTTCTCTCTTCGAGAGGGACAACCAGTTTCCAAGCGTAGTCTTCGAGGATAGAAAGCGGGGGTTTGCAATTTCGGAAGAGTTGTCCTTCTTTTATGATAAAATTGGGAAACTGTTGGGGAGTATTCTTGCATCCATTGTAAATTTTTAAATACCAAGTGTCCTTTGTCACGGGAGTAGGAACATTTGTTTGGGTATTTAAAGAAGCAATTTCAATTCTGGAGAGCGCATCGGGTACAATATTATCGGCACCTTTGCGGTGTATTACATCGAAAGTGAATTGTGATAGACGAGATGACCAACGGGCCAGTCTGCCTGAGGGATTATCCAAGGAAATCAACCATTTTAAACTGCTGTGGTCAGTGACGACAGTGAACTTGCTACCGTCGATGTAGCCTCGGAAATGGTGTATTGAGTCCATGACTGCTAATAGTTCTTTTTCGGTGATTCCGTAGTTTCTTTCATTTTTGTTTAGGCCACGGGAATAGTATGCAACGGGGTGTTCGCCGTCGGGAAATTCCTGCGTTAAAACTCCCCCTATTCCGACATTGGAGGCGTCCGTATGCAGGGTAAAAGGTAAGGTAAAATCAGGGCAGTTCAGAACAGGTGCGGATTGCAATGCTGATTTCAAGGTGGTAAAAGCGTTTTCGGTTTCTGTGGACCAAACAAAGTTGCTGACGCCTTTGCGGGAGCCGGTGATTTTATTGAGAGGGGCTGCTATGGAGGAGAAATCTTTGATGAATCTTCTATAGTAGCCGGCGAGACCAAGGAAGCCTTTGACTTCTTTAGCGTTTTTTGGTCTAGGGAAATTTGCCATAGCTTCGACTTTGTTGGGATCTGTTCTTAGACCCTTTTCGTCGACGATGAAACCGAGGTAACGAAGGCGAGATTTACAGAACTCTGATTTTTTAAGGTTGATGGTTAGGCCGGCGAATTTGAGTTGTTGGAATACTTTTTCCAACATGGCGATGTGTTTTTCAAAGGTGTCGCTTATGATGATTAAATCGTCCAGATAGCAAAATAAGTTGTTGTCTGATTCTGGACCGAACAGTTTATCCATTAGTCTTTGTAATTCTGCTGGGCTGTTTTTTAGACCAAAAGGTAGTCTTGTGAAGTGAAACATTCCTCTTCCTGGTACAACAAACGCAG